>JAOTIX010000120.1:4053843-4065425 GCA_027123715.1 Gaidropsarus macrophthalmus
GAGAGTGAGGAGTTTATCCGAGGCTGTCTGCAGGTTTACCACCTCTCAGAAGATGTCTTCACCTCAGCCAGCAAGGCCGCTGAGCTGGAAGAAGGGCTCCGCGGCCATCTCAAGGCTTTTATTGAACGGCGTAGCTTTGTGTTGGCCTGCCATCCCAGCAGCCGGACCTCTTCCACGGAGGGAGTGGCCGGCAGCGTTGGGTTCTCCCAAGGATCTTCAGGAATCACCGACATGTATGGTTCAGACACAGAGAGAACATGCACAGACGAAGTATCAATGGCAGGGTAATCATCTATTATGAATGATATACAAAAATGTGTCTCTCAATGAGTATGATGCATGGTATACACCAGTCAAGGTGTGTTATTGTTCAGTGTATTATTTGCTTAAGAGCACAAATCCAACTGTTAAAATGTTGCCACGTGTCCCCACTGAGGGTATTCTCCCTTAATTTCATCATCCTTCCAAAACTGGAGTTTACGGTCTGAATGTTACAGCTAGGCTTGACTCTCATGTTTCCTGCTATACTTAGGGAGATGGCACACCGGGAAGCAGACTCAGGAATTACAGGAGTCGTTGGAGGGGGTGGTGATTTGGTGAGCCCAGACAGCGGTATGGCCACCATCCGCAGCAGCCGTTCCTCGAAGGAGAGCTCTGTATTCCTGAGTGACGACAGCCCCATTGGTGAGATGATGACAGGGGCAATGGCACCTGCAGGACCGGGGGGTCTATTATTCAGAAACCCTTCCCCCCTCGGGTTTTCGTCTCTCGCCACACCTGTCCCACCTGAGAGGAGGAAGCAACGGCCGAGCAGAAACAAGAGCGATACCTTGGAACTGTTTCATTTTGACCCTTTGCAAAACATTGACACGTCACTGCCAGCCGAGGCCTCTCTAGAACACTTGGGGGGGAATGGAGCTGCTAGCCGAGCAGTAAGCTCCAGTCTGTCTGAATTTGAGGAGCTGAGTTTGGTGGATTTTTACGCTCCTAAATTTGTTTCGGCATCAGAAAATGCTCCATCAATAGCCAAACATACAAAGCCGGATTGTGGTGATACCCTTGACACTGAAGTTCCCCCAACCCTGGTAAATAGCTTGTTGGGTAGCTGCCAAGAACAAATACATTGTTCTGAGCATTTCGAGGAGGGTAACGACGAGGGGTTTACTGGCCTTCAGCCCAAACAGAGCCTCACCTCCTCTTTATCAGCGGTATGGGAGGAATACGGCTTGAAATCAACAACAGAGCATGTAAATAATGTTGGTGAGTTTGATGAGAACATTTTGGAAGCAAATCAAGTCAAAGGGTCAAGCATGGGTCTCATAACAAATTACCAGGTGGATAAAATACTAAAACCTCAACTAAGTCTGATCACAGATGCCGACAGTACCTTGAACATGGACTTAGGATTCACACAGTCATTGGGTACTTCTACTTTGGCTGATTTGCAGTTGACGCCCCCAGTCGAGGACATTGATGGAATGATTTGGTCAAGTTTTGCTGGAGTTCAGGAAATGTCCCCTGTTGCCAGAAAGAGACAGCGTCCCAGGACACTTACACCAGAGAGCTCAAGGGAAGATGATGATGGGATACACAGAAGGAAAGGAGACGGACTGGCGGAACTGCAAGATTTTTGGTCTTACTCAGCTGAGAAGGGCTTTATCAAATCGGATAGCAGAGCAACGACTTCCTACCCAGAGTCACTGGATATGTGGAATACAACTATCCGGGATGACAGTCTTTCCCCTCTTACCACCCCCGACATTGAAAACCTACCAGAACTCTCCAGTTCCAATAGGGGCCGGGCTGAGGGTGGGGTTCTTATAGAAAGCCCGTTGGGATACAGTGAATGTGGCATGGTGATGTGGAACACCACCATACTGGAAGATAGCTCCTCTTCAGTTACAAGTCCGGATGGACCAGAATCAGGAAAAGACTCTGGGCTCTCACATGATATAACCAGATGTGTACCTGGCATACATATGAACCAAGACAAAGATCAAAAGAATGCTGATCAGGAGAAACACACAAATACTCTAGCGGCAGAAGAGGGTGTTAAAATAATCGTAGAGGAGGTGGGTGGAAGAGAACATGTCCAGGGTAGTCATACTTGGAGTGACCTTGCTGAGCACGATATGAAAGCAGGTGATCATAAAAATACGACTTCTAGTCACCAAATCCTTGATCATTGGGCCATACCTGACCCCAAAATGGTCATCTCCATGTCCGAGTATGACAATTTAGGGGCTAGTACTTGGACCGCCCCATCCTCTCCTGAAACCCATACTAGCCCTGGGACACATATAATACAGTTAGATGGAGAATCCAGCCCTTTCATCGCAATGCTCCAACCTAAAGAGTCAGTGGATGGCCAATCTGCCCAGTGCCATCAACATTCTTGTTCTGAAAGTGAGGAGAATCAAAGCCAGGTTTTTCTTTTTGAAGAACTCAATGAGTTAGATTGCACTGGGTCTGCTGTCCAGTCTGAGAGTCTTCACAAAGGAAAGGATTGCTTGAAGATGATGCCCACTGGATTAGATTGTGAAGATCAACCAACTCTTCATTCCCCATTCATTCTATTGAACAATTCTCCACTGGGCAACAGTTCAGCCAGTTTTAATGTGGTTTCCCTCGACAAAGATGATAGGGAAAACCTCCCCACAATTGCTGAGATTTCCAAATCTGCTTTCAACAGTGACTTATCACTTGATTGGAAAACGACAGTTGTCCGTGTGGATGATGTACCAGTCACTGAAGGAAACTGTGATCCTCATGTTGAAACAAGAAAATATGTCGAGGGTGCAGTCGTGGATACAATGTCACTAAGCCCCATTTCCGGGGGCGAGAAGGACGCACTGAGATGTAGTCATGACAGCCTTCTCCTCAGTAGCAGAGATGAACTCAGGTCCAACTCTGATGGAGATTCTTCTTCAGGTCTGGAGATGGACTCCATTGTGGTCTCTGGATCAGTAACAGAGAGCAAGGGGGCATGGAGTAATGGTATGAGCAGGGCTTGGCAGAGTGGTAGTAGCAATCAAGTAGGAGACACAGAGAGGTCCATGGAGACATTCAGTATGCTTTCATGTGCTGCTACACTACTGAAAGCCCAAGAAAGCAGAAAACAGAGCAGGCAAAAACAAACGATAACCGAAAACAACAATGTCGGTTCAAGTGTATGTGAGAATCAAGTTATGGAAACTGGACATGCTAGACCTAGCCACTCTGATCACTCTAATGTGGTGCTATTTGATACAATTCTACATGATAAACACACCACAAAGCAGGCCTCTTCAAAAGAAGGAACTTGTTTTGTTGAACGTGATGCTGAATTGACTACAGATATCTGCAGCTCCACTCAATATGTTACAACCAAGCACTGTCCGATAATAACAAACACAAGGGAAGATTCCATTGTTCTAGAAATGACTGGTGCCAACATTACAAAAACACCCCCAGAAGTCGTCCTAGACCAGGATGCATTGGCGTCATGCTGCAGCCTATTGCATGCCGCTGAGGGAAATTCTGATGGTCAGTCAAATATGGTGGTACGGAGCATGTCTTCCTCTTTGAGACATCCGTCCGATCATTTCCTCAAAACCAGGGAGGAGGTTTATGTCCACTCCCAGATATCCATGGAGGATTCTGATGATGGAATGCAATCTCCCTTGGCTTCTCCGTACTGTTCTTCTCTGCTCGGGGGTGTACTTGGTTGGAAGGATCAACCCACAGCAAAAGATATGCCCCAAACCAGCCCAGAGCAGCCATCCCCTGAGCTCACACACAGCTCATTTTCCCACAACAGCTCCTACATCGGCACCCCCGTGAGTGAGTCTGGTCCCCTGGCAGAGAGAGCCAGGGTCGGGTCCCCTTTTGGTGGAGATCTTATGGAGGAGGTATATCATGAGAACGATGGGGAGGATCTTAGTTTGGAGCCCACTGTCCCGACCTCCCAGAACAAAGGGCTGGGCATGGAGAGAGAAGGGGACATTGAAATGCCTAGCATAGTCCTAATGGAGGGAGAGTGTACCGCTCAGCCTGTTGATGTGCAGACCATGAAGTCTACAAGGGGGGTCATTTCTCAAAGCAGTGAGGATTCCCCCCCTGAGCAGCCAACAGCGCTCCTTCATCTGAAGTTATCAGCAAACACGGAAATTGGAGACGGTTCAAGTTACCCACCAAGTCGGAGGTAAGGTGTTCATTTTCCTATTACCATATTATCATTGTCATTCACATTCTACCATGCTCTGATTTCATTAATGTATTGTACTACACAGTACACAATCACACGGTGAGTGCAATTGCTTTGCTTCAACAAGCTCAAAATACATTGAATGTATTGTGAACGAATTAAGCAAACATGTTATTCAGAGTACCTATCCAAGCGCTCCACAGCCTTTATTCTGAACAAGTAATTCCAGGATCAGGTGAATTCAGGACAATAATGAACAAAGTGAAAGTCCCAAACTGCACGTAGCCAGCCTCTTTGGCCCTCATTCCAGCCTCCTCTGTCCTGGAGGTCTCTCCGGTGTGTTTCTCAGCTGTGGAGGAGCACACTAAGGAAATGGAGCGACCAGGTCTTCCTTAGAAGCAATGGGATGCTAGAGGAGTGTGTGATGCAAGAGGGAGAGGCAGAATATGAATATGAATGTTTGTGCGCACACAGATGTTTGTTTGTGTGTGTGTGTGTGTGTGTGTGTGCACAGGTGGATCAGTTGTGTCTGAAACAAACAAGTAACAGAGGAGAGCAAACAACATTCAAAGTAAAGCATGCTTCCAAATCGTGCCTGTGCCTGTGTGTGTGTTTGGGGGTTTTGAGCTAAGGCCCTGTGTGCGGTTAGAAATCTGTTCTATCTATGCCTCATTAAATATACATTACCTGCTTCGTTACAGCTGTAATCCCACAATGGTTAATGAGTACATCTCCCATAGTTCTCTCACAAGGTGTTTGTGTGCATGCACGGGTGTGTATGTGTGGCTGTGGGTATTCAAAAATGATTTAACGTGTGTGTGTGTACGTATGGGTGTGGGTGTGTGTGTGTGCCTGTGTGTGTGTTTGTGTGTGTGAGTATTGCAACTGTGTGGTGAGCCTGCCAGACTCCGCACTCACAAGCAGAGTTTGTGTAAAAGTCTTTAAGGTTTGGACATCAGATAAATAACCGTTAAGATGGCAATGATTTGGTTGTGCAGGTATCTGCACTTATCCCAAGCCAGGGATAGATGTTTTCATGGGTTAATTCCCTTAAATACAAATAACACAAGTATGGATCTAGCAATTTATCTGACATCATCAGGCTTAATCAGAGAAGTGCAATGCAGTACAATGCCATTTATACATAAATAACAGTGCTGTGTTGGCTATTGTGACCATAGTAGTTTATGGCAACGAATTAGTTCATTTGCACCTGGCTGTGCACGCAGCCAAACATGTGGTTCATTGGACCCCAGTAATGAAATCAATTGTCCTGGATATTTCCTTATTTCAGACAGATCAAAATGAATGTTTTAGCTGATTCAACGGAAAATTGGAATTGGACACAATTCTCATGAGATATTTCACAATATATCATGACATATTTTAATAACTGTGTCTCTGTGAATTGCTTCACCTATTTACCCTGCAAACCCCCCAAAACCAAGATGCACGGATGTGACATCACAGGCGTTTGCCCTACTGCCCTGCTGGAACAATGTCTACCAGTGGACGAGAAGCCACAACGACCACTTCACTGACCATAGTACTGATGAACAAAGCAACAGACACGGCGATCCTGGTGCCCATGTTGCCGGGCAGCAGGAGACCACCAACGGCCTAGTTGAGGCGGGATGTGAACCCAGGGAGCTGCTTCATCCGCCTGCTCCTGACCACCAGGGAGAGGGCCAGCATGAGACCGAGGGACACTCCCACTTTATCCCGACTGGGTGAGTTAAGACACAGAGACAGATTGGGTAGAGAAAATATGCCTGCCCATAGATTCTTGCGTTAGGGCGTGTTCAGACCTAGGGTTTTTTTCTGCCAGCGCTCGTTTTACATTATGTCCCGATGTAGCAGAGCGTTTTTGCAAAACGTCCCCGGCAAAAACGCCTCTCTGCATTTTTTCTCCCACACCGAGTGTAAAAATAACTTTTTTCAGGAAAAAATAGGCCAATCGTATTTTTGGACAACTGACCGATCGCGAGCAGCAGATACTTTGGTTGCTTGGTAACTGTAAACAAAGAGAACGCATTTTTTTAAACTGATAACTAACAAACGGGTTTATGACTTTACAACATATGGTGAGGATTGCAGCAAGTGAGTTGGCTATTTTTTCATCATGTCCTGTGATATTTAAAAAAATATATGGTCTGGAATTCAAATTTTTTAACCGATATAACCCAGATGTGACCATCTGGGTTATATCGGCAAAGGGTGCCTTTACCCCTCTATAGCGTTGTCACCCATATTTACATCACTGAGTCTGCACAAAAGCAGCTCATGCATGACATTATTTAATGCTTTGGACAGCTCAACAAACAGGGCCGGATGATCGTGATAATCAACATTGGAAGGGAACCCAGCTGAGCCTGAATTACCTCAGGCTTAGTGTTATGTTGGGTGTATAGTAGTAACCAACACAAACGCGTTACTTTCCAGCAATCATCTTTATAGATCGTTCTTGTATCAACCTACATCCCTTCTTCTTCCCTCCTCTTCTCGCATCTATCTCTCCAATCTCCATAACTACGCCACCTAGAGGCTGTACAATTCAACTGAATATAACTATGAATAACTCAATGCAATAGTGAACACAACACTTAGCCTACTTGCTCTCATCCCCTTGCTGAACCACAGTTTTCAGAAGAATAAGTTGTAGTGTGTAAAACTGATAAAATTACCTTTAAAGTAAAGTGGGGGTAGACTACAGTTTTGACTGCAGCTGACCCGACAGCTAACCCACATACACGTTTGATGGCACAGTGCCACCATTTGAATGAAGAAAGAGGAACAATGATAACCATCTTGATAGCAATCACACGTACATGTAAATATTTACATACCGGTAGTCGCGTCCTGCTTTCAAGGATGCTGGCTCGATTTACTGGTTTGTGTGTGTGTGTTTGTTTGTGTTGTGTGTGCAAGGGTGTGTGGGTTGGGGTATGGTTGCATGCATTTGTGTTTCATTATGAAGATTGAGGCCATGTTGAATTCTTCATGCAAATCAGTGTGCAGCAGCTCAGTTTTGTGCAAGAGGGGTGTATAGGGATCAACAGTGCTCAACATTGTCTCCAACCCACTCTCACATCCCTAGCAGAAAAGAATTACATCCCTCCCTCTGTCTTTCTCTTTACATCTTGAAAAATGTTCACACATTTGTAATTCCGTGCCACTGAGATAAAATGACAGAGTTCGATGTACTCCAGTTTTAGGTCTTAGATTGATCTGGTTGATTATATTATGGTAACCTATGGTTTGCTTGTACCAATATTTTGTCTCGTGGTTCCTGTTGCAGCGATGGTGTTGGCCATGTTGTTCTGTTTCGTGGCTCAGTTATGCCTCGTTGCCCCTCCTAACAGATCCTACGAACAAGAAGATTATGCTGCATCCATCCTGAAAACTGGGAAGGAACGCAACAGTCAAGATGATGAGGTGGATGACCAAGATGGTAAAAAACTTGTTGTTTTCATGTATTCATCTTTCCAGCGTTGTCAAACGTTTACACTGAATCATTGAAATCTTTTCAAACAGGATATTGCATGGAAACAATGTTTACTTTAAAGCAATATACTTAATGTTAATATATTTCTTTACAGAAAATATTCTACTGTTCATAAAAAATATGCATCTGGGATTGTTGCATGCAAGCTTTTTCTGCGGGCACACTGACATGGTAATGCTAGCTAAGATACTATGCTACCACTCCCTGGCCACCCTATATCAGCAGGTTAAAGATTAACTGCTTCGACACTATGTCCGCGACTGCTTATTACGGTAAGTAAATAGCAATGGTGAATAAAGCAAATGTTGAAGAAAGCATAGCATTCTCTTCCACTATTGTGCCTGTGATTAATTTTTCACTCGTCACTCGTTGTCAATGTTTGTTTGAGCAGATAGCCAGTGAAATGTTTGCAGATAGGGCATTACAACAGACACCCTAAGTCTCACGGAAGTTCCGGGAGTCTCCTGCATATTAATAGCGTCTCCCTGATGCCCGCAAATCATGCACAATCTCCCGGAAACCTGAGCAGGCCAGCGAGAAAGAGCACGCGCACCAGTTTGCGCTACGCTTGCGCATGTAGCGCACACACCTTCATATATACACACATGTAGCGTGTGTGTATATATAGATTTGTGTGTATATATATAAGTGTGTGCGCATGTAGCGCACACCTTCATATATACCTGCCACCAGGGTCTTATCACAGCAGGACGCTGGCAGCTCCACCCATGACTGTGCCGTTGGACCACAGCAAGGGGTCGCTTGTTGCCGACCGCACCACGGAACGCAGCGGTGCTTCAACACCGGTGAAGTGGACAGTAGTCCCAGCCTCCTCGCTTTGTTGTTGCACTACTTCACAGCATGGCCCGTCCCGAGCCTCTGATATATACAGCGAGCGGAGCTGCTGTAGTCTCTGCGATGCAGACTCTCATGTGGGCCCCTTCCGTAAATGATGGAACAATGCATGATGCATCAAACGCTCATTTAAAGAACCGAGGAAGAAGCCCACGAGAAGGAGAGCAGAAGGGAGCGACGCATCCCTTCGTACGCGCATGCAGGGAACGGCCCCCGGAGTGCAACGGGTGTCCTAAGGGCCACATTTCCAAAAACACCAATTCATCCGTAGCATTTGGGGTTTTTTTTCATACGCAATGAGACTTGTTATTTAATTGTCAGTTCTTTTGGGAGGATTGGAAATGAGTAAGTGTTCCTCTCTTGGCCGATACCTGTCCAGTGGGGACGGAGGCAGCGGCGCAGGAAGCCATCCCAGAATACAGTGCGGCTGAGGAGCGCCGGGACAGCGCTCTGTGGAGGAGCGTGATGATTGGCGAACAGGAGCACCGCGTGGACATGAAGTGCATCGAGCCGTACAGGAGGGTGGTCTCCCATGGAGGTAAACACAAGCACAGACTAACCGGGCAGAAGGCCGAATCCAACACAAACACACACACACGGCACACGCACAGTGCCAAGAAAGAGGATTTTTCCTTAATTTTTTTGTCCTGTTGACATACACGTGAATTGTGTTGTCGTTTCACAGGTTACTATGGTGAGCAGAATGCCATCATTGTCTTTGCAGCGTGCTTCCTACCAGATAGCAACTGTGAAAATTACAACCATGTCATGGAAAATCTTTTCCTGTAAGAAAACTCGCAAAGCCGGTGATCAAAATACAACATTTTCTTTGTATTTTATTGTCATTTCTGATTGGCAGTCTTCTGAATTTCCATTATGCATTATATCTGCTAAAATTACAACTATTTCATGGAAAATCTTCATCAGGGAATACTCAAAGCTGGTAATCAAATGACCTTTTCTTTATCTTTCCTTCATGGATATTTTCAGTAGATTCAAATACATCAAACAATACTTTTCTAAGATAAATGCTATAGACTTGTAACACACTGGTAACACTTTGTGTGTGTGTGTGTGTGCGTGTGTGCGTACACATGTCTGTGTGTGTTGTATGTGTGTGTGTGTATGTGTGGACAGCTATGTTATAAGTACTCTGGAGCTGATGGTGGCTGAGGACTATATGATCGTTTATTTAAATGGAGCCACACCCCGCCGAAAAATGCCCGGCCTCAGCTGGATGAAGAAGTGCTACCAGATGATAGACAGGAGGTAATGCAGCCCAACCACAAGTGAAAGACGGGACATTTTCAGTCATTATTCTCTTTGCTCCCTCACCAACAATGGGTGTGAGCATGTAATAATACACAGCAATACTTAAAGGGCGTTTCCTCTTTTGCTCCCATAGGCTGAAGAAGAACCTTAAGCTGTTCATAATTGTTCATCCTTCCTGGTTCATACGGACTGTACTGGGTCTGACCCGACCCTTCATAAGGTCTCGACTAGTTCCCTACTTTGTTCAAACTCCACACCTCCACCCACTAGCGTTTAATACATGTTATTGGATGATAGATTTTTACAGACTATTCAATAGATGGAAACGTTTGTGTATTAGTTGGATCTTAAGTGATGATGTATTCGCAATGTTGCCTCACAAAATATAGTCTCATCCACATATAGCAGAAATTACTTTTTGTGTCTTGAGGACAAAATGCAAAGCGATTTACCAATGTTTTTCTCTGACTGTGTTCCCATTGCTTCAGCTACAAGTTCAGCAGTAAGATCAAATATGTGCACAGTCTAGCAGAGCTGTGGGAGATGGTTCCAATGGAGTATGTGCAAATTCCTGCAAGCATTGTGAGGTGAGTGAAAGTCTCCGGATTTTATTCTTATCAAACAAACAAGTATGTTTTGTCTCATTGTTGTTCGTAATAAGTTAAGTTGCTTTTATTGTCACACACACACAAGGTACAGTGAATTTGGTTCTCTGCATTTGACCCATCACCCGCACAACACAGCAACACTGTGCAGGGAGCAGTGGGCAGCAGCGGTGCCGCGCCCGGGGAGCAGTTGGGGGTTAGGTGCCTTGCTCAAGCGCACTTCAGCCGTGGATATTGAGAGGGGGGGGGGAGCACTGTTCAGTCACCCTCCCCACCCACATTTTTTTCTCCCGGGAACCGAACCGACCGAGCACAAGCCCGAGCACAAGCCCGGCTCCCTAGCCATTCGGCCACAAAGAAATACCTATCAACAATAGGAAAAACGAGACGAAGCACACAAAATACGGGGAGAACGTTTGTGGAATTGCGATATGTGCTGAGGCGAAACATGCTACATGGCTGGCTGATGGCATATCACATGCAGGCCTTCAGGGACCAGAGAGCTCAGAAACAAGTTGGCTCAAAACACCGGTATGTTGACATTTACATTTAGGTCTATATAATCGTGGATTATATAGACCTCCATGGTAGAAATATTTTTCAGAAAGTTAGTGAAAGTTAGCGTCAAATAGCACCATGCAGGTTGGCAGCCCCGGTTAATTAAAGTAGATTTTTGCTGTAGTGGTTGATTTTCTTTGGTATCGCGTGTATGGTCATGGTCTGAGGCATTTGTAGAATAATGGAGAGGGGCGTGTGTAGTCTTTGTGCTTCTGAGATGGTTGGATGGAGTCATTGGTTTTTTGTGACACGTTGAGGTTTTGTAGTTTGAGAGTCGAAACTAATCCAGAATGGCACTGCATATTCAAGTAATTGTAATACTTGTGTAGACGGAGTATGTTTCAGTTCCCCAGTTTCAGATGGATCAGGTTTATTTCGTGTGGGGCTGGTGTGCCTTTCTTTTCTGTGTGATCATTGAGTAACGTTGCCAACATAACTCAGGAGACATGAACCTGATTGGTTTGCCTTGCCTTGGTTTGCCTTTCTGACCAAATTCATGACGAGTAAACACAGTATTATTATAGTAATAATATACATGAAAAATGTACTCGATTCTGATTGGCTGAGAGCAGCGATGTTAATCACCAACACGGCAGGAAAA
>JAOTIX010000120.1:4098186-4114077 GCA_027123715.1 Gaidropsarus macrophthalmus
TGTGTGTGTGTGTGTGTGTGTGTGTGTGTGTGTGTGTGTGTGTGTGTGTGTGTGTGTGTGTGTGTGTGTGTGATTAGAGATCAGAGAAATCTACCATAACACAGATACATTAACATGTGTAGCACATAGTTAGGGCAAATATGTTATGGGACATTTTATTTGTGTTTGTTTAAACCTGAAATTGTCAGTCAATCAAGCACTCGTTCACTACTTCTAACAGTTCCAATCTCACCTTTACTTGTATGCTAAACCACTGCTAGCCAAACCAAAGCCTTTCTGCACTAAATCACTGCACACTGCTAGCTAACCCAAACCCTTACCTCACCAAATCACTGCAAATGCTAGCCAACCCAAACCCTTCGCTCAGCAAATCACTGCACACTGCAACTCAAACCCTTACCTCATTAAATCACAGCAGTCTGCTTGCCAAACCAATCCCTTACCACGCCAAGTCACTGTGTTGGATACAGTGTATTAAGAATGGAAAACACTGTAGTGTATCTAACACATTGCAATCAACACACTGACGCCGAGCATGGCACTGTCTCATCAAAGAAGACGCACTCTTGGATCCGGTTAAATTCTGGAAAAAATGGCAATGGCATCGTTGGGAAAAAGGGAACTGGGATCTGGGGGTTGACCAGCCCAAAAAAACATCAGTTGCCATTTTGCGGTTGTAGGTAGCCTACTCAATTGGCTACTCGTTCAGGTGTGGCTGTTACTGAGTTGTTATAACTTCGTTTGGCGCAGGAGTTGGACATGGTTCTTGTGGACAGATTGCAAATGGGTCCGTTTGTGCTCTAAGGCAGCCATGAGAAGAATAGGCACACACAAATTCAATTTCAACAATACCTGTGATTGTTTGGAAGATTAAGTATGCTTAACGATAGAGAGGATGACACTGTCAGAGATTATTCTACCCTTGTGTTTAGTCACTAAGCTTTCTGAGAGTTAACCCATTTTGTCAGCCTCTGCATCCTGCTGACCGGAATTATAAGCATACATAAATATATCAAATAGACATATGCTTTTTTTTTGAAGATATCTGTTTTGTGGGAAGGAAGATGATGTCAGCGGCTGGCATTAATGTTGATTTACCGGTAAGGGCCTACAAAAACCTGAAAGATAATAATAATAATAATCATAATAATAACAATAATAATAAATCACATTTATTTCGTGCTTTTTATGGTACTCAAAGTCACTTTACAAACTAAGCAAACAAATCTTTATTAAGTTAAAATTAAAAACAAACAGAGGTTAAAACATGAAGAAGAGTTAGGTGGGGAAGGCTAGTGATTGCCTTCCCCACCTAAAGATAGATATTCCTGTATCAATGAAAGATATTCCTGTATCAATGGAGCAACAACAATAGAATGTGTATATAGTTATATTTATGTGATGTCTGTAAACCCATTAATACCTCCTGATGTCTGTTTTCAGCATTACCTTCACAAAGTGTCTGCTTTGTCCATCCTCAATGTTTCTGCTTCTCTTCATCTTACAGCGTCTTCATGAGTTGTGGTGCAAGAGTGCAGGTAGACAGTCTAATGGGTCTCTGAGCACTACAGAAGAACTCATCATGTGATAATATCACTTGGACTCCACTACAAGGCAATTTAAATAGAACATGTAATGGCCAGAGAGGGAACCTGACACTATAATAAGAGGACAATCGCTGAATGAGACAAACAAAACTGTAGTTCTTCTTTCCTGTTTTGACAGAACAAATAAACTTGGATCTTATCTCTCTCTCTGGAAGGTAAGCGGACAGAAAGAAGGAATGGAAATTCATTGTTCCCCATTTAATGCTGTCTTCCATGTAAACACCTATTTAGTGGTGGTGTTGCTAGACCAGACCTAATAGAGGAATGAGGACGGGGACATGCAAATGTGAATTTTCTGTTGAACATGTCAAAATAAATGTACTGTATATTTAAAACCCTTCTGTGAACTACAGACAGACACACATTATTGTCTCTTCCCAGTAAATGTTTACATACTAAAAAGCTCAGTGTGATACATACTCACTATTCAGCTCGACAAAACACAAATTGTTTGGCTAAAACAAAACTGACATTGCTATATACTAAACATTTTGAGGGTTGACTGCTATAGTGAACAATTTGACCAATACCTCTCACAAACCATGAATCAAACGTTTTGGGTGTTTTACTACATTTCGCAGACATGCCAGAGGGTTGTGATGTCTGATAAAACATTGAAATGTAACTTACTGAAAGAAAATGTAGCGAATGTTCAGAATAGCTCAATTATACTTACCTTAGCGATGGAGAACTACTATAATGTCACATATTGGAAAGTTGTTGTCCTATAAAGGCCTATTATGTGCTAATTAAAATGTTCATCATTTTTTGTTTTTGTTTAATTGTTCAAGCAGGAATGTCTCTTCAGAACCTCCTTGACCGTGGTTCTGAAGAGACATTCAAGATCATTTCTTATTTTTTTCACTACAACTAAGCCTACACAAGGTGCTGGAAAATACGGAAAGTAGGTTATACAGGGGAATGCGCCATTATAATTTGATTTCCTAGAAAGAGGTGTCACCGTGCCCTTTTAGTGTAGCTATCGCTGTATCTTAAGAAGGTCAAAAGGTAATATTTTGTTAAGTACATCAAGCCAAATTCCTTAGGAACTCTTGTTTTGTATCTGTATTTGTATCTGTATTTTAGGAAACCCTAACCCTCATCTTTATTAGGGGAACTACGTTTATCTGTAAGTCGATGTCGCAACATTTAAATATTCTTCTTGCTGCAAGAAGAATATTTAAATGTTGCTACATCGACCCACAGATAAACATTGTTCGTCAGAACTTCCTCCTGCAAGAGTCTTGCATATGAGAGGAGGAAGTTCTGACTGTTTGAAGAGAAGTGTGACACACTCGATTCAAGTCCTTTGCAAGACTTGGGATCAGAAAAATGAATTGAACAAAATATTTTATAGTTCAATTACAACCTGTCAATTGGCTCAGAATGATTGTTGTTCAATTACTGTTAGTTCGATTACAACCTGTTCATATATTGGCAATTCACATATTTGCATGTACAAATCCATAGTGCCATCAATGGGAAAGATTTTGAAATGAGACCAAGGCCTAGTTGTCTTCTCTTCCATGCAATGGGAAACCGGATCAGTCTTGTGTGGTTGGGTTGTGTTTGATTATTTATAGGCCATGCCTTTGTTTGGGAAATGTAATCTGCGTGATGAGGTGAAAGTAAAGGGTATCTAATTGTCCAAGGCAGTAGTAAGGGTTGTCACCATGCCACAATGAAGAGAAAAAAGACAATTGAAACGTTAAACTAAACCTCTAGTTGGAAACTAGAGGTTTCATCAGTATGTGGTGTTTGCATAGTGGGTGCTGCTTCCTTATTTTGTGTATTTTTTGTGGTTTCCCTTTTAGTTTGGTTTTATTATTAATGATTAATTGTGCTGTAGATTAAATGGTAATGCTGCTATAGGAACAACACCACTTTACATGGAACATTGTGTTCAAAATGCAGTAGTGAAAGCAAGTGACGTGGAAATGTTGTGCAAGGAAGGGCTCAATCAGCTGATCACTAAGCAGAAAAAATATCCCAGAAAAGGGTTTTGAAAGGGTGAAAGCAGTGAAAGACACAAAGGCAGGTCACTGCAGTGCATCATCTTGACAACGGTAGGTTTAAGCCCCTTTTACAATCATTCTGAGCCAATTGATGAGAACAACCCCACACTAATAAGGTAACAATATTTGCAAACTCAAGTCAAATAACCTGTCAAGTTGTATTTTGCCCTTGTTGAAGCTGTGTAATTAGACAAATTGCTGTTTTAAATTGAGTTGGTTCTATTCATCAGTTTGTGAAAAAAGCATGCTTAGCTATTCCCTTCTTTTAATCACACTTTATATGTATGTATTGATGTTTTCATAGGTGGATGGTTATTCCTTATTCAGTACTCTTAAATTCAGTTCAGCACTCTTGAATTACTTGTACTGCATTCACAATACAGTACCACATTTACAATTGGGTCAGCAAATTTGTTCATGACTAAAAAGAACAAAAAAACTATATCATAACTGAATGTATGGGTAAATATATTTCCAAAAGCAATTTACTGTAATATGTAACCATACCGTTGACCATGAAATGTCCAGGGGGATTTTAACTACAATGGTTTGCTGTGTGTATTTTGTTTTTGCCTTAGGAATTTGTGCTGTCCTACCATTGGCGCAATGGATTTCAATTATTACGATGCTTACGACAATTACTCTTACGAAGACAACGAAAATCAGACCACAGTGCAGGAGACCATTTCCCCATCTGGCCCAGATTATTTGGAAGAGATTGTCCACTTTGCGCTCATTGTCATCAACTTCGTCATCTTCATACTGGGCTTCTGCGGCAATGGTGTCGTGATTTGGATCGCCGGCTTCAAGATGAACAAGTCGGTCAACTCCACCTGGTACCTCAGCCTGGCCCTCTCTGACTTCATCTTCTGTGCCTGCTTGCCCTTAAGCATCACATACATGGCAATGGGAGATTGGATATTCGGCCTGGTCATGTGCAAGGTCACCTCCTTCGTGATGTTCCTCAACATGTTCAGCAGCATCTTCCTGTTGGTGGTCATCAGCATCGACCGCTGCGTGTCTGTCGCGTTTCCCGTGTGGGCGCAGAACCAACGGACAGTCGGGAAGGCCGTGGTCGTGGTGGTCCTGGCCTGGGTGCTCTCCGTCGTCTTCAGCATTCCCAGCCTGGTGTTCCGCGATGTGTCCGACTCTCACGGGAAAGTCGTCTGCCACAACAACTACAACCACAACATCACCACTTACCGCCACGGCCACAGGTACGTGGCGTGGAGCCGCTTCCTCGGCGGTTTTGCCGTGCCCTTCGCCATCATCATCATCTGCTACTCCGTCATCATCTTCAAACTCAAGCACAATAAGATGACCAAGTCGAACAAACCCTTCAGGGTTATGTCGGCCCTCATCATCACTTTCTTCGTCTGCTGGCTTCCGTATCATATCTTCATTCTGCTCGAGGTGAACCACTACAGTTACAATACAGAGCTCCTCATAATAGGACTGAAGATGGGCGCCACTGCGGCGACGGCCAACAGCTTTCTGAACCCGTTCCTCTATGTTTTCATGGGCAAAGACTTCAAGCAGAAGTTCAAGAGTTCCCTGCTCTCCAAAATGGAGCACGCTATGGGCGAAGACGGTCGCACCATCAGCCGGTACCTGTCCAGGTCCAGCTCTTTCGACGCCAGGGCCTCTACGCACATTTAGAGGTCTTAAGCTCATGTACGCTACAACGGATACGTCAAAATCTGTTGTATTTGTATTCAGATGGCAATGTGTTTTCACCTATAGTACATAGGTCTGCGTGGCATGTGTGTTTGATATCCAACCGACAGGGTCTGGGTTTGATTCTCGATGAACACAACTACCGAAAGGCATCTTTGGGAAAGAGGCCCTCTAACCCCTATCTGCTCCTTGATGACCTGAGTCTGTTTTCACTGCAAGTCTTATTGGGTCAAAGTTTGTTCAATCTCAAATCAGTAAATAGGACAGTCTTGTCTTTTTCCTAGTCCTAGGGGTTGGAATTGTATAGTGTTGTATAATACATATATGTGATTGTTTGCACAGTTTGTGGAAAAAGTATACCCTAAATATGAATGTCTTCACTTTGTCACTTTATCACCATATTAAAGGGAAAGTGTATGTTGGATTTTTTATTTCTAAGTAAGGGACCCACACCTCTAGGCTACAGTTAAAGTTCTACATTAATATCAGAAGTGTAGAAATACTTAAAGACAGCAGCATACTTATAGGTGTTTAATGATCGTCTTTTCACATTATAACTAAATATAAATATATGCATGCCAAACCTCTAGGGTTACAATTTATTTGGATGTATAACCTACTTTAAAAAATAGGAATGCTTTATTACTTTTGTGTTACGTTTTGTGTTTTTATCTGTTCACCATGGAATTGCTTTTTGGTTTATTCAATATTTTATCTTCAAATATTCCATCAAATATTATTTTATCCTTGGATGAAATGTTTATAGATTTCATAATAAAGTAATAAAAGAAACTCCATAATCATATTTTACCATAATCGTAAAGCAATAAAAATCAAGTACCGTGACCATGGTTGTACTTAAAATATGTGTGATATTAAACTTCATATATTATGGCTGTTGACCTGTTTCTTTGCTTTGATCCTTAATTACTGAAAATGAGAAACTGATACAGAATTTAGCTGGTGACTGAATTGATATTAGTATGAGGCCAATGTGCTTAGAAATATATAATAAGGAAAGGTTTTATAGAAAATATGTGGCACATATTCATGGTTGATTTATGTCATCCATGAGTACACATCTTTTGGTATATATATATATAGTGTTGTATATTTTAATGAATTTGTTGTTGATATAAGTTGTCTACTCTGCACATAATGATTTAATCGCATCACATCACAGAACACGGATGAATTTACCTAATTAGAGTATTTATTGGGCCTTTATCACATTACATTCATCCCGTATAGAAAATACATTCACATGTGACACCCTTATACAGACTGCCAGTCTGTCGATGAAAGCAAGTTGGACTGAAGCTAAAGCAGGTGTAAAAATAGAAACAATATCTCAGCTTACAAAGGTTCTGCTGTTGTCCGTTTTAAATGTTTAAAAATATATACGTATTGTATTGTATATAGTATATGGAAGTTTGTTAGAAGCTTGTGTTTTTATTGAAGCATACACAGTAGCAGGTTACAGGTACAGCATTAAAAGTGCCATTTCAAAAACCTTCAAAGTAATGCATTATGCTTTAAGAGTAATTTGGATTTGCTTAAGCTACACTAGCAATTAAAAAAATACAATTATAATCAACAAATTGGATCTTCATTCTTTTTCGTACCTTATTTGCTACGATTAACTTGGGGTACTACCGTAAGTGTTATTAAATCTATAGGAATTCTGAGATATACATTAAATCATAATAATAACATGTAGAAAAACATAATGCAAAATTCTGCAGTGGTTTTCAGGGACCTGGTCATGCACAGTTAATGCTATTGGGGATAGTCCAGTGTGGAAAACATATAACTTAGCTGCGTGACATATGCAAATCAGAAAACAATTGCTTTATTATGTTCAGTAATTAAGTTGCTGTTGTTTTACTGGCTAGGGTATCACTATCCTTCTGAATATAGAGTTATGGATTGGAAAGAGTTTCAAAGAAATGAATGCGAATACAACCATCATCACGGGTAAGTATGTCTTCTTCAACCAGAACTGGGCATATTTTAAATGCAGGATCAATCTGCGATGTATACAATAGCATTTTTCATAGCTGTAGTAGCAGCGGACATCTTTTCAATTCATTTTTTCACAAAAATAAAGTCAATATCATATTTCCATACAGTGTTTAAACAAACCTTATGTATTGCATTTTTTGATTATTCTGTCATACAACAGGGTTTTTCGTTCGTACTATGGAAGCAAATCGACCTTCTTACGAAGGCATTGTTCCAACAAACACTGCTCTTAACAGTTCCATTCAAGTACACACTACAAGAAAATCCATAAATAAATGTTAAGCTGCTGCTATATATTTCAATAGCAAATATCACAAAAGAAAGTGTGATCTACTGGAAAACAACTAACAAAAACAATAACAGGACAAATTAATTAAATAAATTGTTAGCCAACAAAAGGGGGAACAAAATCAACCAACATTAAGAGTTCAACAACCACAGTGAAAACAGGGAGCCATCTCGTATATCATCTCGGCATGTATTCCATGGGCACGCCAGACATGTTCTTTGCCCTTAGCGCAACGTCCACAATTCGGATCAGTTTGTTGATGTCCCCGCGCATCTCTGGTGTGTAGGGATCGTACTCAAGCTTCCGCAAGCCTGACCGCTTGAAGTTACCGTCCTTCTGGCCCTCCACGCAGAGCAGGCGGTCCTCGGACACCACAGGACCAAGGAACAGGATCATCGCCTTGAGCTGGGAGAAGAGGTCCCTTTTCAGGTCCTCAAAATGAACCACATGGACATGCTTTCCATAGCGCAGCCAGTCCAGGGTGTGGGAGGCCCACCATGGAGCGTAGTTCTTCACAAATTCCGGCCACTCTGGAAGATGGCATGAGAGAAAAGGATAATCAACAGTGAGAGATACAGATATGACCATGAAAAACATCACATCACCTTCATATCATCAGAATGCTAACGCTATCTATGCAATCACTAGAAAGCAAGAATGAGATTTAACAGATAAGCCAGAGCATAGCATACATTTAAGAAGTACCTCCTGCCCCCTCTGTAGTTAGAGGGGGAAGAACAAAATTGTTGAAATTACACATGATAGATGTGAGGTTGTCCTAGATATTAAAATCTTGTCATGGAGTGCAATTGAGCAATCTGACACAATTTGAAAGCCCGGCTCTACATGACTCTTTAAATAAATGCTGCTAACGTTATGCCAGCCTAAGCATACATAAGTCGCAACTGCATTAAATAATAAGTAGAGTGTATTATGTATTAATAATTAATCAAAGTGAGGGGCCTGCTGATCCCGCAATTCAGAAAGGAACAAGGGGAACCGTTTTTGCCACAGTTGGCAAAACCATCAGCCTTAACTGGAAAAATGGCTGCAGTCAGACTTCACCACTAATATTTCCGTCAAATGCCGGTCTCGCCAAAGACACTGCTTTGCCATTTGCTAAAGCTGGTTCGACCAAACATTGTGCAGCTGAGATCTAGCCGTCAAATGAATCTACTGCAGTTACAGAGAGATAATTCATCCAACCACTCATCATCTTACAATCACCCACCATCTATCTACCATAGAAACAGCAATACTGGTGACCAGTATTGCCGTTTCTAAACACTGGCCAATGAGGTCACATCAGAGAAAAAGTTAGAAAACAATCTTTCTTTTGCTGTATTCTTGTGCGGTAGATAGATGGTGCGTGATTGTGAGATGATGATGAGTTCACTGCCTTCGGGATGCATTTATTTTAGTCACAATCTTGTGAAACCGCAATCTAACTCACAGTTGATTTAGTATGAAAGTTATCTTGAAAATGTAATATATACTGCAAGATTTTTGAGAGGGTAGTTGCATCCCAACTCCCATCCTACTCTGACAACAATAATCTCTTCAGAAAATTCCAAACTTTTGCTTTCTTCTTGACTCAAACATCTCATTGAAACAGCCCTGATTAAGATCATTCATGATCTTTTCTGTACTGCCAATTCTGCTTTACTTTCTATCTCATCGTCCTGGACCTCATCGTCTGGCTAGCATTGGAGTTGTATCAGTGGTTTGACTCCTACGTTGCAGAAAGCACATCCTGTACAAATTCAGAATGACCTCTCAAAATAAATGTGTAAAGGGTTCAGTATTGCGCTGCTATCTTTTTTTATTATGAACCTCCTACCTCTTGGCAACATCCTCTGCCTCCATGGTATTCAGTTTTACTGTTATACTGATCACAAACAGCTTTATGTGTTCACGAAGCCCAACTCTCCATGATGTACAGATATGGATGAGAAACAACTGGCTACAATTGAACAGTAGTAAAATGATTTTCACTATCCACTATGTATTCACTTTGAATGGGTGCATATGAAATAAGCAGTGTATACACTGATATATTATTATTTAGTGTTGTATTTATAGTCAGCCAATATAATCCAATATTTCCTGCAAAAAAATGAAAGGGAAAGGGGAGTAGTGGTGTAAACAACAACTCTAAATAAGAAATTATGTGCTTCTGTCGACCTCCAGTTTCAGTTCTTATTTTCTTAAAGGATTTGGCCGATTTGTTGGCCAATGAAGTAATACACGATGATACAGTATGTATCACTCACTACCAACACATAAATGGGAAATCTATGCGTCACTGCCTTTACCCAATCATGCGGGGCTTAAAGGGAACTCACCCTTCCCCTTCCAGTGGGCCTGGGATGCAAACCCAATATGGCCACCGTATTTGCGGTTAAACTCCGCCATGAGGGCCTTGTAGGGGTTCCGGATCATGAGAATGCCAGAGTCGAAGGCTTCGATCTCTTTCTTCCCGCTCTCATGGGTCTTGATGCAGATTGTCCTTCCACTCCGCCAGTGGTCTCGCTCCCCCTTAAATCCTTTTGAAACAATTGAATGCCACAACATATGTGCACAGTTAGACATTCAGAATCACCGCATCGCTGGAATCGTTTCAGGTCACACCTAGCATTACCAAATTCGGATCTCCTGTGAACACTTTACATTGCCTTTGAATTGGTATCTCAAATTCCTTTTTCTTGCGGATTGAAAGGATATGCCTCCCTCTATTCTGGCGCTGCAAGCTGGCTAGCTTAATATATCATAGTAATCAAGTACTGCAGAGAAGTACTTGGAAGTGCCTTTGGACAAAGGTGTGTTTATTTATGTATTGTTATTTTTTAAATGGAGAAGTAAACCAGGCTTACACAAACCATTTATTTTATAAACATTCCTATGTATTGTTCAACGAGTGCAATACCATGACAACATGGGGCATTTGAATGAACCTAATAGGTCACAATTAACACACAGCATGATTTGTGTTAGTGTTCCTATCCACCTTAAACACTGTTGTCTTGTAATCCTCTTTTGACCTACTTTGATTACATTGAAATATAATCGAATTGCAAATCATTTCAGCGTCACCCTAACATTGGGATACGTTAGCAAAATGAAAATTCGAATCGTCCTGCAATGTCTTGAAGTCACATATCAGACGGATGGATCATGTAACAGATGTGATATGGCTCTAATGGCTGGCCTGTATCATGGTACCTTTGTTATAAAGCGAGCCGTCGAAATAGTAGCTGCCGGAATAGAAGCCCGTGGCGAGTTCGATGAGGTGGCGGGCCCAGGTGTTGCCGGCGCCGGGGAAGCTGGCCAGGGCCTGCAGCAGCTTGGAGCGCGCAGGCAGGAAACGGCGGTCCATGCAGCGGTTGTCTAGGGAAACGCAGTCCATGTAGACAATCTATATCCTCTTCTTGGATGACTATGCCTTCTCTATTTCACATTTGAGAGGGGGAATGCATCAATTGTGTAGTGACTTTTTTTCTCCAGTGCCTAGATGAATTACTCATGCCGATTGTAGAAGTACCTACATGACACTCGACATATATGACATATATGATTTTTCTATTCATGAATGTACATGCATAAATATAGAATAACATATAAACACAGTGGGTTTTTTTTTTTTATAGTTCCTTGGTTCGTGGACAAAGTGACATTAAAGAGACATTTAAGGAACCATAGTGCTGACTCTGCCAGGCCTTTGGTCTGAGGGTCACTGGCCTTTATAATGACGTCCAGACTCCCACAGAAGGGAAGTGAAATGACTCACTTGCAACTCATGCAAGACAAGAAGTGTAATACTTGCACCAGTATGTAATGCACCAGTACTCAGCAAATGCACAAGTTAAGAAGATGTATCCATTCTCTTCAGGTGTTTATTTATGAATGGCAGGAAAAATGGCTAGCAACCAGTTTACTAAAGGGTTCTCCTAGTTCCTCCTAGTGTCTTTGAAGAATAATTGGGCATCCCAGAAAGAATCGGGGGAACATGGAGAGTGCAGGCTAACCCCATGCAGAAGGGTTACATGCCCAGGAATTGAAGCAGCGAGGTAAAATTAAGCAAACAACAAAGGTGTAGGGGCACTGATTTCTGTAGCGTTAAACTGCTTGTGAAGCATTATATTGATTAAATATAGAGGGTATGGGAGTGCCACAGGGTTCGACTCCCAGGCCAAAGGTACTGTGTCTTGAACCCCTAACCCCAAGCGCTCGAGATGAGGGGAGATGGCATCCCCCTTTGAAATAAAGATGGTCAAAATCATCCCCCTTCTAAAACAGCCTTCCCTATCCCGTTATTTGATCAATTCATATATTATGAATGAAATACCGTCCCATCTCCAACCTGCCGTTCCTCTCAAAAACTCTGGAATGCATTGTCGCCGCCCAACTTCACACCAACCTCCAGTCAAACAACCTCTATGAACCCCTCCAGTCTGGTTTCTGTCTACTCCACAGCAGTGAAACTGCCCTTGTCAAAGTCATCAACGATCTCCTCACCTCTACAGACTCCGGTGCCCTCAACATCTTGCTATTACTAGACCTCAGTGTAGCCTTCGACACTGTAAATCATTCCATTCTCCTTAAAAGGCTGTGCCAACAGGGTGTTGAGGGAACCACACTCGACTGGCTCACCTCCTACCTCACCGACAGGCAGACAACAGTGTCTCCCTTTCTGGCAACACATCCACCCTCTCTCCTGTTACGCAGCCGGTCCCCCAGGGCTCAGTCCTCAGCCCCCTTCTCTTCATCTGCTACCTCTTCCACCTTGGTCACATCATCCGCAACCTCAACCTGGACTACCACTGTAACGCTGACGACACCCAGATCTACATCAGCACCAAATCCACCCAAACTCCCCCGCTCAACCACATCGAAACCTGCATCTCTACAATTAAAACATGGCTGACCACCACAACTTCCTCCAACTCAACAGTGACAAATCAGAGCTCCTCCTCATAGGCACCAAGTCCACTCTCAACAAAACTGGACCCATCTCACGCACCATTAACACCTCGACCATCACTCCCTTCCCCCTGGCCGTTATCCTCGATCCCACCCTCTGCTTTGATCTATTTGATATTTCTGCTATGTATTTGTATGATATGGATTATTTTCAGACTTTGTAAAGGTTACATTTGTTTAATCCATTTGTTCTTGCACTTAATTTAAAATGGACTTGACTTCAGAGGATTCATGTTCATTTAGATTGTAATCTAATCATTATCTTTGTGCTTAAACAATAATCAAGAGGGGTTAAGGAAACGTTTTCGGTTTTGGTGAGCTTTCAGGGTCTGTTCTTTTGTTCAAGGGGTTGGTTTTAGGATTCTAATTGTAGGATGGGTCACATTTCTTGGATTTCTCCTTTTCTTTTCTTTTTCAGTCATTTTACACCCAATATGAATGCATTGGGGCTGGGGTTAGGCTTAGGTTTTCGGATTTGGTGAGGTTTCAGGGTCTGTTCTTTGATTCAAGGGGTTATAGGATTCTAATCGTAGGCTAGGTTGTATTACAACGTAATATAATTATGATCTTTGTGCTGAAACAATAATCAAAAGGGTCCACCGTTGGTCTCCCACCATATGCCCTGTCATCAGCACAAATGAGCTGTCCTTAAAGGTTACATCCAATCCAGAGGATTGGATTGGCTACTGCCAATCCTCACATCCACACTCGACCTGAAGCCCCTACCAGCTCCTCAATGACATGTATCTTAATGCACTGTCCAATCAGTTTGGAAGAAAACATTGCTAAATGAATACATGTTAAATAATAAAAACAAAAATGTCCATATATAGTGTGCAGAAGGGGAAGGACAAGTTATCGGAAATAGATAGTAAAAGAAATCATAGATAGATTCAGGCTAGCCTAAGCTTTGAAATCCATTCACCTACTATTCCTCCTTCCTATTGTGCTGAACCATGTCCTTACCTGAAACCTGTGTTTGGTAGACGACAAAGTACTGGTCGTTCCCACAGCTCTCGATCTCCTCCGCCTGGCAGCGGTGAAGGCAGAGGCTCTCCTCCTCAAGCTCGTGGAGGGAGAAGTGTGCTGTTGGGAAGCCACAGTGGCACCGATGCCCAGCCAGCACTGCCAGAGACTGGTCCTGTGTCGTGCAGGTGATGGGTTAAATGCAGAGAAACAATTTTACTCTACCTTGTGTGTGTTTGACAATAAAATGTAATATTGACTATATTGACAACATGGATGCCCACTGGAGCACGAAAAACAACGTGGACACACAACATGAAGTTTCACTATAGGTGGACGTATACATGAATACATGCGACACACACACACACACACACACACACACACACACATACATACGCACATATATTTATACTTATTTATACTTACTAAATACTAATACTAATAAATACTAGACGTATTAACACCTATATAAACACCTACATGTGTGTATTTATGTATGCATTTATGTAGGTAGGTAGGTGCTGTATATGTATACATCTACAATCATAAACAAAACACATACACCAAAAAATATATACACACTTACATTTACAAACAGAAAAACACAGACATTCAATCTCACACCCAGAGAGTATTTTTTTTCACCTTCTCTGTGCACATGTCAACACACTTGTCCACAGACATGTTTTGAATGACCGCTGTGATAGGAAGGGCCAGGGAGACGTTGTCAGGTTTGAGGAAGCAGCCCTTGAATATGGCATTTCCATCTGCACCAGAAAAACAGGACCTTTCTTCAATTAACCAAACACGCACACAATTAACACATTTCTTGTTCATATGTCTGAAATAGTAGGCACACAAGAGATGTGTTCATAGGTAAAAGGCAACTCTGATTCATTAATGTCTTTTAATGCACTGAAATGGACGGTAAACAATGACAGGAGATCAGAAGAGGACTCTAGGTCTCACTCTCTGTCTTGCTGCGTTCATTCCTGTAACCCTGGTGGATTTGTAACGTTGGATATTGCGCCAGGCCGAAACATAAGATGGAGGTAATGCGTCCCTTCAAGATTTGACAATCTCTGTAATGCGTATACCTAGATCACTTTTCATAGACCTTTGCATTAACTTTATATTCATGTAGAAATGAGTGTATGTAACGTGATTTCCCAACTTGGCTGAACATGTGGGGTTCTTCCCCTTTATGCCCTGTTGTGTTGTGTTGTTTTCTTTTTGTGATGTGCTCAGCATGAGTCAGACAATCAACGACAGGGTCGGAGGTCGACAGAGAAACAGACAACACAAAAAAGAAAAGCAGAAACAGTTGCTCTTTTTCTGCTCCAGAAACATTTACCAACGGATCCAAAATACAGTATTTACCATTAATTCAACTTTTGGATTTAACCTACTGCATATGGATTCAGACTAAGGTTTAGGATGAATATCTGTTATAATCGCATAAAATCAACTATTTTAAGATTGGGCAACAACACATTCTGCCTAATATCTTTCTACGAACGGCAACAGTACATATAAAATCAATTATTTTAAGGACTTTAGAAAGCCACAAGTCAATACATGACCGGTTGTTCGGAGAATTCCATGTCACATCCGTCTTTATTCTTGTAATTTTTGAACACGTTTGGAAACCCAATCTGAAAACAAATGTGGTGACATGAAGAAGAACTACTTCCTCATGCAGTCATGTGCATGTGGGGGAGGTCAGAAACGATCAAGGACATCCAGGGCTCCGCCTGGACATTTTTGCACTCTGGCATATAATTTGCATTCAAAGTATGTGTCTTGATTATGGAAAATTGAATTCCAGATTTCAGATTACTTCTCCGAGTCTCTATATATCTGCTGAATTACATGTCTTTCTGAATGGCGACCACCTGCTGCATTTTATCAAATGTAATCTTATTAAATTAAATGAATTGCTAGTACAAGTCTAAAAGTAGCATTTCCATATGGTATAACCAACTCAAGTAGTATAGAGTACATATTCCATCACCAAAAGTGTATTTGTAAATTTTTTTATATCCAGCTTCTTGAAGAACATAAAAAAGCTAAGAAGTATATTAGTGGCTTTAAATAGTAAATAGTCTAGAAGCTTGAGATAGTCTTGCAGTATGTACGTGGCTTCAGAAATGTAATTGTCTAGCAGTAAGTTAGTAGCTTTGTATAGGTAATCATATGGTTTTGAGTTCAATTTGGAATTAATTTGCACGAGTGTGTTTTTCAAAGAGTTGTAAGTGTAAATTAATTCCAAATTGAACGAGAAAAACCATATGATTACTTATTAATAATATGCATGAAAAATGTACAA
>JAOTIX010000120.1:4149127-4167144 GCA_027123715.1 Gaidropsarus macrophthalmus
AAAAAGAAATTCACTCCCTCCTTTTTTCAATTGAGGGTGCAAACTATTTTTTGGGGGGTGCAATGCATGCTTATGCACCCCGTAGAACCGGGCCTGGGTGCACCTGCACCCCCTGTAATCTGAGATGCACCCCAAGGCATTCTGTTATGGAACCGGGCCTGGTTGGAATGTCATAAATGTCAGACATAAACCTTATTTGTCAAACATTATTTGTTCCACCATTTCAATCATTTCTTTTTAGATGTGAATCTAAAATGTGAAAAATGTGAAGTCTGAAAATACATTTATAATGTAAAAGTGTTTTGTAAAACCGATATTTCAAAAGTATCGCGATTCCCGGAAATTAAAAACGTGACGCGTCCTAAATGTATAAGTAGCCTATCGATACTTTTAAGACCGCTCTCCGTGTTATGACCGTGTTCCAGATTTGTTAGAGACGTAGAGACGTTTCATGTTGGTGTGTCCAAAGCATGACTCCAGCGCCTCCCTATGGACGTCTGTGTTTATTTTTCTCCTCAAGCACGAACGCAACAAGCTGCTCTGTCATGCGACAAACACTACAGCGAGATGGCTGCATGCGCCGCACAAGTGACATTGTTGCCGCCGGTGTCAACTGGTTTGCGATCTAGTTACCTAGGGCGTTCGTGTGATATGCGTGATCGCGTTTACACAGATAAGCAAGGTGTAGCGGATTCGTAATAATTCCAAACTTACTACACATATTTCTGAAGTGTCGTCTCATTGTTCTTTTTGAACGGGCATGTTTTGCAGAGTACCATATATATTTAAGTAACGGCAACCCTTGTGATGATTAATGTCTCCTGAGGGCGGTCGTTTTTTTTCCAATAAAAGATCGCTACACCTTGCTGATCTGTGTAAGTGCGATCACGCGTCTCACACGAACGCGCTAGGGAATCAGATAGCTCGGAAACACACGGAGTTCGCTCCAAGTTAATGACACTCATATCCCGTGGCCCACATACGGATCCCCGTTTCAACAACTCAGTGCAGATTTCGCTCAATACATAATCCAATACAACGGACGCTGACATAGCCGTGAAGGGTTAGGGTCAGGGTTCGTTAATGATACACACGAGTGTCATTAACTTGCATTGGAGCGAAATCCGTGCGATCATTTTGGTATCGGGGGACAATTCGTGTTTTTCAGGAAATGTGTGCGTGGGTGGGCGCGTGTAGAAACATACAAGAATGCTAAACCACAGTATTGACAGTCCTCGTTTGGGTGACAACGGCTTCTAGCTTTCTCACATGTTGGCTTATTCCAGGCATAATAACAGACAATATAGGGCAGGCTATCAAACTAATATACGATTGTCTAGTCCAGTGGTTCTCAAATGGGGGCACGCGTACCCCCAGGGGTACTTTGGAGAACTTCATGGGGTACTGAAGTATTGGTTATAAAAACCAATCTATAACAAAGATAATCTTTAAAAAATCGTGAGATAATCTATAAAAAAAATTGTGAGTATTTTAGAACGCAGATACATTATTTATGCTCATTTTCTTTTTTCCCCCTCCCCAATATGTTCTGTGCCGTTGTAGGGGGTACTCAACTGAAAATATATATTCGCGGGGGTACACAAGTAGAAAAAGGTTGAGAACCACTGGTCTAGTCTAATAGCTCTGGATTGTTTTGAGGGCGACTACATCTTAAAAAAGTATCACATCGCGTCGTTAACCACTGTTCATGTACCGCCCGATATTTTACTTAATATGCTAAGTGTGACTTTGTGATATATGGTATAGTCTCAAAACTTGAAATGTATTTAATGTTACGACTATTCAAGCTACAGTCATTGTCCATCCTTACCTCCACCGCTCCTGTAACAAAGGTAAGGGAACCGCCACACGTTGCCGAGTCCCACCGCGTAGCCCACCGACGCTAGGATGAACTCCAAGTTCCGACTCCATGTCGGTCTTGCTTCTTCACTTTTCTCAGGCATGGTGAGATCTAGCCGCTGGTGTTCGGTGCCTGTGCCTGTGCGTGTGCTTGTCAGATCTAGATACCCTTCGGTAGAAGAAGGTGATACCTTGCCTGTGGATATTGTGTTGTCAGCTCCGAGACCCATTTCTATTGCAAAACTGTTTAACGGCCTCCGATTGGGGGTGATTAAGGTGAAATTAGAGATAATAAGATGATGAAATTAGCATTTAATGCTGCGGGCGAATTGAATTGTTTAGCTAGTATCATAGGTCCAGGCTGCACTTCATCCATGCAGCTATTAGACAACCTCAGAAGATGCATACAACCCGCGACGGCCACATATGAAACAGGTGACTCTCGACCAACTAAATCCAGCAGATATTACCAGTGATTAAAAAAAATCCTATTATATATGTCTACTGCTATTGTATTGCTATAGTGCCTCCGACCTGACAACTGCTTTCATAACTCCCTCATGTAACAGTGCCGTAGTAACCGGTACGTAATGTCTCTTGAGGCGCTCGCCTGCCCTTTTAAATGTAATGGTACGGAAAGCTAAAAGGGACAAAAAGGCCGACTCTTATGTTCACATGTTCAGATATGGGCGTGTACAAACAACAATGACTGCATATTATCATTAGGAATAACAAGGAACTATAATAAGCGAGATGTATTTAATTTTAACCCAACAACCTCCCTCTCTCCCCCCCCCCCTCTCTCTCTCTCTCTCTCATCCAGAGAGAAACTTTAAGTAAATGATGCTGGTTGTTGGATTTGAAACTTCCGTTAACTTTTCGTTAAGAGTTTAGCATAATAAGTGGTTTGTCGCTGCTTGCATGAACTTGAATTTGGGCGGGTCAGCACATAAGGTCTAAATTTCAGATAATAGCTTCCACAAAGGACTACAGCTTGAATTACCAGTGTTTCTTGTGTACCATTTGCCCAGAAATTGCAGCTAAAGGAAGTCTGACATTTAATGTTTCTTTACACGTACAAAAACGGTTAAGAAACCAAACAAAAACGTTGCATAGTACAAACAAAAGGACAGCTTTAATACTATACACTTAACGTGAACTCAGGACACGTGTTATTAATGAGCACCTAAAGCCTCATAACCTTTCTTTTTTTTGGCAACTTTTTTTTATTTAGAACCTTCTCGTAAGTTCCTGTGTTGAAAGTTGTTTTCAAGTATTGCATGGCTTCGACATCAACCAACTTCTGTTTTTCGGTATCCTATATGCTCATCGTCTTCATGCACAACCTTGCAATGCATAGGTGGCAAATATTCACCCAGTTTCCCATACCCTTTAACCTCGCCTCCCTTATTCATTTCTTACGCAACACTATCTAACCATTGGGTTGTTTCAACCTTCATAAACTGTAATGCTTATCCGATTCGTACAGCATACACAGCGTTCTTCAGGTTAGTGAGAGCACACTTGCCAGTGGGGTTACACTTAAGAGACGTGCCAGTGGGGTTACACTTGCCCGACGTTTTCAACCAACCCAACTGCAACTTGGACAACTAGTAGGCTATTAATATTAAAATAACATGGAGTGTGCTTGCTTTGCAACCACACTAAATAATGTACCATGTGAAGGAAAATTCCTTCCTTCCTTTATAGTTCTTAGTAGTGTGATATTCGTCTAATTCATACAAGAATAGAAGATTAACCATATCTGGTTGACATGACCTTAAAGTCCTCTCTTGACATGGGACACTGTCCCTTTGAGAGATTAGACATCCCTCGTTTACGAACCGTCGCCTCATATGACTGAAGGTCTCCTTATCTGGACAGCTGGTGAGGAGGATATGTGGAACTATTGTTGAGATCCTCCTCAGAACGGTAGTGTCTCGCATCATGTGCGGGCGGCTCTCGTTACTCCTTGATCAAGCTTCTTGTTACTAAATACTGTTAAACCCATAGGTCATCTCTTTAATCCTATAGCTCATGTGATGCGATAATTCATTTGCTATTTTCTTTTAATCATTTAAAGCTGTTTTTGTGTTGCTTGTAATGGCCACCCCATCGTTTATATGCCATTTGTGTTTACCCTGTGTTCTGGTCAAGAAAGCAGTGACCCCTTGGCCCTGAGGACAAAAGCAAGCTAACAGGATGCAAAGATAAGGGAGTGAGGGTCAAAAGGAGGGGGTAAAACAGACACCTTTAAGAAAGATAAATAGGGCATAAATGGGGCAGTGCAATTATCAACCAGAAGGGGCAGAACAGACTGTAGTTGGAGAGGTATTCATGCAGTCCATGCACAAATGATGAGCTTGGTAAATATGGTAAAATGGCACTGGTATGGTCAGCGTCATACCAGTGCCATTTTACAAACATTGTCACAATCTATTTCAAGATATTTCTGAAAACATAACTGGTTGTGGTGGTATATCCAGTTATATACTCAGTCCTACGATCTACTACAGGCTATAGAGAATGGAAAAAAATGACAAAAAAAATACATTAGAAGAGCAATCCATCAAGGATGAGAATTGGCACCTCCAAGTCCGAGGCCATGGTTCTCGACCGGAAAAGGGTCGTTTGCTCCCTCCGGTTTGGGAGAGGGCTTCTGCCTCGAGTGGATGAGTTGGGGTCTTGTTCGGGAGTGAGGAAAGGTTGGAGCGGGAGATTGACAGGCGGACCGGTGCGATCCGTGAATTGAATTCTAGTGAATTGAATTCCGTCGTAGTGAAGAGAGAGCTGAGCCGAAGCTCTCGATTTACCGGTCAATCTACGTTCCTACCCATATGGTCATGGCCGAAAGAATAAGATCCCGGATACAAGCGGCTGAATTTAGTTTCCTCCGCAGGGTGGCGGGGCGCTCTCTTAGAGATAAGGTGAGGAGCTATGTCACCAGGGAGGAGCTCGGAGTAGAGCCGCTGCTCCTCCACATTGAGAGGAGCCAGCTGAGGTGGTTCGGACATCTGTTTCGGATGCCTCCGGGACGCCTCTCTCTGGAGGTGTTCCTGGAGTAGACCCCGAGGAAGACCCAGGACCCGCTGGAGTGACTATTGTCGCCCAGCTGGCCTGGGAACGCATTGGGACCCTCCCGGATGAGCTGGAGGAAGTGTCCGGGGAGAGGGAAGTCTGGGTGTTCCTGCTCCGGCAGCTGCCCCCGCGACCCGGCCCCGGATAAGCGGAGGAGAATTGAGGGATGGAATCGATCATGGAATTGCTGAGCTTAAGTAAACACATTAAAACATCATTAACCATAAGAAAAACTGGGGCAATATTGCCATTCATTAAATGTTTTCAAATATATATTCAGTTGAGGTCAGAGTCAAACCAGTGACCTCCTGCTCCTCAGGCCAACACTACCAGTAAACTGCAGATTAAAAATGATGTGGAGAAGAAGCAGTACTCCACACTTGACAGAAATACAAACTGCTGGGATCGAAGCTATTAAATTATGAACAATGTTTTGCCTAGTGCCCATTTCGACAACAGATGGCGCTGTTGTGAAACAAATACACATTTGGGGTCTCATACCGTGTGTTGTTCGTGTGTTTTTGTTGTGTGCGCTTTTGTTTTCCAGGTGATCCAGTTGGGTCCTTCCCTCTCTCCGTACAGGAATGCAGACTGCATGACGTCAGTTATCCTGCCAGCAGCGAGACAGTTTCGTCCGTCCATGGTTACTACTTCTACCCGGGGACGCGTTTTGTTTGTAGCCTAATATATAAAAACTGGACCTGGCGATTTTTGAGTGTACGTGTGGCAGAACAATGAAACCCTCAACACAACCATAGCCCAACTGCTTCAGAATGAGACATTGCCTGAACGCGTAAAGAACAGTGAACGATATTAGATGGAGAAACGGGAAGGTAGGCTAATGCATTTCACTTGTTTGTACGCTGGTTATTCACGTTATTCACGATGTGCGTGAGCGTTGTTCCTTGCTTGTTCGTAGAGGTAACTCTAGCCTGTAATATTTTGTTACCTAAACACGGCTGAGCTGGTCGTTCAAGAGTATTTCGACATATCAACCCACGAATCACTTCAGATTCCCGCACATGCAATGCTACTTTACATCATTACATTGTTTATGTATGGCAGACACTGATAATGGAAACCTCTGCGCTTGTTGTGGAGGACCGATTGAAGACTCTCTTCATGTGAAGATTCTCCAGGACACCTGGCATAACGCCTGCTTCCAGTAAGTTTCTGAACCTTGTGCAAAACAAAAGCCATTCCAGGCATGTTTTCTTTTTTTAGACCGAGGATATGCATTCAAAATCGAATCTCAACTCTGTCATTTTATAGTAATGTGTGGATAATGGCCTCACACGCTCTTGACATGGCCTGCTTTATGACCGTTACTGTTATCAGTACAAACGTGATTTACTTAAGTGTTTCTTCCTTCCAGCTGCTGTCATGCTCTAGTATAGAAGATGTGTGAATATGTCTTGCTCAAGCAGACCCATAACGTCTGTATTTCAGGCACAAGCTATTAATTGTACCCACTTTTATAAATTTTGTTTGTTGAAGAGATTACACCAGTCTCTTACCTTTTTTGTCCAACTGAAATATGTGCAGCTATTCCATAGGCTTTTGCATGTTTATTCAAGTTTTATAATCCTCTTTACACATTTGTCTTTTAAAATATCTCACTCCGTTTTACCTGTACTATGAGTGCTGACGTAAAAAAACCTATTCAAGGGTCAATGAATGACAAGCATCACTGATACGTTCAGGGGAAGTCCTCTATATCCCTAAAATAAACCCAAATGTTCACCCCTCCCACCCTCCCTCCCTCCCTCCCTGCATCCATTAGCACAAAGCTAACTAAAGGAACATTCTTCCTGAATGTCACCCGCTGCGTTGTGGCTATTGTCCATTGTTATGTGCCCAGTGGTCACCATGTAAAGGTGCCCTCCTGTGTAAACATGCCCAGACCGGTGACATCAGCCTAGTTCCAGTAAGCCTGAAGGGGTTCAGTGGGGCCCGAAGGTAACAACAGTAGTAAAGGCTCCTGCCACGCTCCGAGCCGCTGCATTCCTAGACGACTACTCAGAGACGAGGCTTAGTCGTCCGAGAAGCTTGCGGCTAAGTTGGCTTTTCTCGCTCCCTAGACACCTTGATTATACCGACTCGCTGAAAATCATGTTTGGCTCGGTGCTACAGGTACCAATATGTACGAATGTTTCCTTTCTGGTGCATGATAACGATCTTGCTAGTTTCCTGTGTTAGCCAAGTTTGATATATGCAGACACTTTGGCTTTTCAAAAAATCGTCCCATCTCATAGTAGCATTAAAATAATGGACTCCATTACAACGTGGACGTTGCAGACCATAAGGATAAAACGCTTAGCTTAAACGACTCAAGCCTCGACTGACAAAGTAATTGTAAACATGTGCTTCATGTATGGGGTCCGTTGCAAGAGTTCACATTCTCGTTCACCTGGTCTTCAATGAGTTCTGTTACAATACAGTCTGTTAGTCATCCCAGGTTGTTCATAAAGAAATCATGTTAACTGGCTAACTTGCCATCCCGGCTTTGTCAGCCCCCCCCCCCCTTTTATCTTTGAAGTAGCCCACAATTTTGGAATTCGCTGCTCTCGGAATTAGAGGAAACTAGGAATGTTTACTTTTTTCAGTGTTTATGTTGCCAGGACCGTTGTATTGTCTCTAGCCTGACCACCTGCATTGGCCGCGTCCCGAAGGCATTGCATGAAGTGTTTGTTCCCCCCCTGAAGAATCCTTCCTATCTGCTCTGTGATATCTCTTGTTTTTTGATGTGGAGGGACACTGGGTGCTGTTTGTCTCAGAATTGTGGTATGTTTCACTGAGCAGAGCAAGACATAATGACTGAACGAGGCTCTACCTCTGTGCTTGATTTTGTGTGTGTGTGTGTGTGTGTGTGTGTGTGTGTGTGTGTGTGTGATTCCCAAAACAAGAGAACTGATTCAGTTCAGCTTCAGAGACGTTTGACAACACAACTGGTGTTTTCGGTTATTGGTTTAACAAAGTTAAGGGTTGGTCATGTCAACGTGGTGTATTACTTAAGAGAAATTTGCTGTTCCAGAGCACCATCACTGTCTGAATCCTTCTGGGGTTCCAAAAGACTCCATTTGCGGGCGTACCTCTGCCAAATCACGTAACAGACCGTATGAATGAAAGAACTGAAGGAACGAATCAAACAAATGATTTGTGAAAGTGAAGGGAACTGAAAGAACTGATTCCTGGAATAGAATCCGTTGGCCCATGCCTACGGCCATCTCTACATTCAATTCATAAATGAATTGATGAATACTAACTTATTCATGACATTAATTCACTTTTTTAATATAAAAGGTGAGTGCAGTCACCTCAGACATCAATGAGCAGGTTGGGGTTAGCGTTTTGCCCAGGAGACTACAGGTAGACTGCAGGCATGGGGTTCAAACCCTCACCACTACACTATCCTGGCTCCCTTTCCCTTGAAGGAAACCATCCCGCGTGTGAAAGGAACCTGAGTTTAATGTGGATGAGGATGTTCGTGGTCTGCTTTCTGTCCTGTGCATATTTATGTAACGGTTGAAACAAAATGACAGTCCTCCTCAGTGTACTCACCCGGTTCTGTATAAAATCTATACATTTGACAGTTGCTGGCTTACCGCATCAACCATTCCGTAGCAGATGCCATAACGTGTCAATGAAGCGCAGTATTGATGATCGTTGTGCTCGTAGCACAATCCATAACGCAGAACCCTGATTCATGTTGCATTCATTTAATCTCAAGTGTTACTGTATTATTCAATCTCATAATACGTCCACAATTTGCTTAAGGCCCATATTACGAGAATCAAAGTACGCTTTCATGTTGTTACCTTATGCCCCTTTAAGAAAGAACATTATAAAAAGACCCAGTTAATGTATTGCCAACATATGTATTCAACAGAAAACCCTACCAGAGTGCAGAGTAGATATGGAAACCCAAGGTTAGTACTATAATAATGGAATTATTACATACGTTTTATTAGCGACGGTGCATAATAAATAAGCAGTACATTTAATCAAGTGTTTAATCAAGTTGTCTAAATTTAACAAAGGTAGCGTCAATCAAAGTGCTTTCATAACTCAAGACAGGAGCTCAAATAAATGTCAACAGGAGTGAACAAGTTTGTGACACTGTCTTCTTTGGTCTGGGTCTTTCCGGCCTGCTTGCATTGTGGTCTCTCCAACACCCCATCAGACGTGTTTCTAATAGGATACATGGCTCCAGTCCAGAAGGATTCCAGGACAGCTTGGCTCTCTAATGAGCTCTAATCTTTTTATGTGTGGGAACACCTCCCGCTCAGCTTCCCTTGAATTATGCTGCTGGGACTGCACTGTGGACCATCAAGGACTCATTTTTTGTGTATCTGTCCCTGGCCAGCTTGCCTCAACAAATCATAGAACTTTAATGTAGAGTCAATTGTCAAGTAAATTTTCCCTTGATTGAAGTCTTAAAGGATCACATACTACACCACCACTTATGCTCCACCATTTATGCTCTCTAAAGGGCAGTGGAAAGTCCCAAAATTCAAGGGCAGGAACGCTGAAAAGTAACACGGAAGACGTATCCCTCCCTCCATAATTACAAAGGTTAAGATGGATGAAGTCGTTAGAAGACAAGTTAAAACAACTCACCTGCTCTCACTCTGTCAAACTCGATTGGTGTCGCACGTGAAAACACTTCTCTGTTAGTTCTCCCAATTCATTGTATGACATTGTAGGCCTTTGGAGGATGTTGAAGAATGTGTTCAAGTAGTCCAGCTGGTCTAATTTAAGTAGTGTTAACCCACAGACAACAACAATGCCCTTCCCGTTTACCATCTAGGTTCAGTTCAGTTAAATTACATTTTATAAACTTGTCTTGCAGTCAGATAAGAACACAACATAACACAACAATAAGATAAACTATCTCTAATCTCGATCTTAACTAGCCAATATAAGTTACCAAAAAAAAAGTAATACTTTCTAATAATCAAATTCAGTTACCTTTTCAGGTATGTGCAAAGAGTTGTGCAAATTTAGCAAACGTATCGTGCTTGGAATAAAACAGTTTTTTGTCCTATTGGATTTATAAAAAGGGGCTCTTAGTCTCCGGCCTGAGGGAAGGACTTCAAATGAGCAATGACGGGGATGATTTTTACAGTCCAATATAGACATTGCTTTCTGAATAACCTGCTTCTCATAAATGTTCAGCAAGGATACTTGTGGACAGCCAATCAACTTTCCAGCCACCTTCACAATATGGCTGAGGTTGTTTTTGTCCCTAAGGCTGATGCCCCCATACCAGGCAATACAAACAAACATTCAAAGAACAGATTCTATAAAGGATTTGTAAAATAAAGACAACATAAGCTTCCGAAGGAAGTACAATCGTTGTCCCTTCTTGCAGGTAGTGTCAGTATTAACGTCAAATTTGAGTTTATTGTCCATCATTGTTCCCAGATATTTATACTGGTCAACCATCTCTATGCAGTTTCCATTTATGTGAGTAGGTGGAGGAGAACCAGATTTGTTTCTTGTAAAATCAATGGCCATATCTTTTGTCTTTGAGCTGTTAAGCTGAAGAAACGACCTGTCACACCAACTGACAAACTCATCACTGGCCCATGCTGAGATTCATGTTTATGCAGTAAACTAACAATAACTGTGTCAGGTCTTTAGGTGTCAGGTACCATGACATACCCGCCCCATCATGATTTATACTTAAATGGCCATTTCATTGTGATAAAAGTACACTGTATGCTGTGTTATTGATTCATTCATTCAATCCAAAAAGTTAAAATTATCTTTTGACTGGCACTTATCATACACTGTCTGCTGCGTATTATGTCATAAGCTTGACAAGTCGGTTTCTTCTGCAGCATGTCTCCCAAGTTTTCGGTTGGACATTGTGCAGCATGGCGGTTTTGCAGCCGATAGTTAGTCATCTTGGAATGATGAAGCCAGGAGAGAGATAACGTGTGTTCCTTGCCTGGTAACCTAATCCATCTGGATTAGTAAGTGTGTTGAAGTATTCTTTCATTGACCTTAATTTACCTTTGGCTTATTAGCTGGTCATAAATGCTGCTGCTTTTTGAAAGGTTCAAGTCCACAGAGTCCCATTGTAGCAGATGGCAGAATCTGTGTAGAGGTTTTGCTCATCATTTGATTGCGACGTTTACTTGTGGCTGAACCGGTTTCCATGTGTTGACGTAACGTGCAGCGGTTGAGACCTGTCTGCACTCACCTTGTTAGCCCAGTGCCTCCCTCTCAACTATGCGAACATTCCGTCTCTGTTTTCACCGTCGCTCATCCCTAGCCCCTACACTCTCAACCACATGCTGGACTTCTCAGCTTGACCCCGTCATACAAAATAGTGAATGGAAATGACTTTACTTTGAGCTGTCTATCTAAAAACTGGAAGGACGTGTTTTCATCATAATGTTGCATCACCATATCTCTCAAACATCTTCAGCATAGCTGTGGGTCAGCAAGTTCAATGAGTTCAACTGCACAGCCTCAGTGTTATGTCCTGGCATATTTGAACCTAAATGATCTGTTGCCAGAGTGATACATATGATTTCTGCCACAGCCCTTTCTTCTTTTTAAATGCTTGTATATTGTGGTCTACCGTGTACTGTTTTAGCCTTTCATACAACTGGTTCAAATTAAGTTACAGGAATGCTGCTATGCTGCTAAGGTGGGGCTACCTTTTAGGATGCATTGTGAAGAGCCAGTCAGGACCAACCTTTTTTTGTGTGTGTGTTTCCTGGCTCAGCCTGCTTGCTACCATTTTTATTGTCCTGCGTTTTCCAACACTCCTCAGTCTCCACACGAATCGTGCGATGAGCTTTTTCCGTCCAAGTTGTTTAAACTCCCAACTTGATCGACATGGATGGAAAATGTACAGTTCAACACCTGGACAGATCTCCACCTCCAGCTTGGTGTGCGAGTTATGTCTTCTGGGCTCTCTCTCCCTGTCATTATTCAGCCCCTTTCACTCGTCTCTCCACCCAATACTTATTAACCCATTGGAACCCGTAAGTGTCCAACTGTCCAGCTGTTCATGAAATTACCGTTTTATTGTTGTCCAACGTTCAAATGCCTTTTGTGTGCCTCTTGTATTGTTTTGGTTTGTTTTGGTTTGTCAGGACTTGTTTTCAAATCTTCCCATTGTATTTGAAGTCAAAGTTAAGGTTGGCAGGCATAAGGGCAAAGTTATAGTTTGGAAGTCAGGATTTTAGTTGTAAATCTTTAAATTCATCAAGTGAACAAATAGTATTTTTCTGTGTTTTTTATGTACGTTTGTTTTAAATTCCTCATGCATTTGTGTTTGTAAGGACCCCTTGCGTTCATGCTTGAGGGGCTGTCCTTCAATAAAACTTTCCATGTGTTTGCCCTCTCTTTCACTCTTGCTCTCGCACACTGTGCCTACCTTTCACTGTCACGTTTACATAGCATATTGCTCACTTCAATATTTTGTGGATCTTATTCATTTGTTTTGACAGTTTGTTCCTTGTTTGCACTGTTGAGGAGGGCTGAGATTCAAGCATTTCATTGCCCTTAGTGGCTGATGCCTTTTTTTTATTAATACACACGTGACAATGAACTGGAAATGTCTCTCTCTCTCTCTCTCTCCCCCCCCTGCAGGTGTTCAGTATGCTCCGACCACCTGACTAACTGGTACTATGAAAAGGGTGGAAAGCTGTACTGTGGCAAGCACTACTGGGAGACGTTTGGGGGGCAGTGCCACGGCTGCTCCCTGCTGATGACCGGGCCAGCCATGGTGAGTGGAAGTGAGGCTGCGGCTCTGCATTTCTGCCGTCGGTCGAGGTTCTTTCACTCTAAAGCTAAGAGATGTTAGCATTACTAAACGAAACTGTTCTCTGTTGAAGTTTGCGGGATATGCTATAGGAGACGGAGTGGGGAATCCACCCCTTTTGTTGGTGTGTTTGTAGGGCTGTTAACGCTTGCGACTAATCTGGAAACCTTTTTGCGTTCATTTAGGTTTATGGCAATTCACACACTTCCTTCTTTTGTGATGAATGTCTTATCATTACGACGGCGCTGTATCAGACAGCTTGGCACGTCAGGGGTGCGATATGTTTACCGAGGAGGCCGGCTGTTTCTGTTATCAGTAGGACTGAATTTCATTCAATGCAGCAGGATGAATCGGCATGTCAACACACGAAACCCGAGTTGTAAATGAAGTAGTGGCGTGAGTCACCTCATTCCACACGCTCCCAGGTCTCTGAGATCTGAGCGAGCGGAAGTGCAAGCCCGACTGCTGGGAGCTGGGAGAACGCAGAGAACGGAGGGAATATAGCTTTACCCTGTGTGAGCTGAGTTGGAAACGCAGCGCTAAGAGGGGCCCGACTGAAAACGACCCTGTTGTGTAACGGGTTACCCCCTTGTGGCCCCCATTCACTCTTCCCCTGTTCAGAAACAAACCCCGCAGAGTACACCGCCACCACCAGCCCTGCAAACACACAGAGCGGTTCACTGGTTACGATGGCAAAGTGGAAGGTGGTTTAGGTTTGGAGTCCGTCCATCGCAGGGTTTAGGCTCTGATGTGGTGAGCGGCTGCGTGTAGATGCTGGTAACTCTCTGCCGCTAACTCTGCCATGTGTGGCGTCACTAACCAAGGGAACAACTTCCCCCCCCCCCCAACGCTACACCGCTACCCTGTTCATGTTCAGCACTGTGTTCATACAATGACAACTTAATGTATTCAACAACAGTGCCATGGCAACGGAGCTAGGACCGACCACGCGTACTAAAATATAAACATATAAACCCTCTGATACTCACGATGAAAGGGAACGGGGAGTACATGTGTTCAAAACACACACAAACCACAGGAACTGACATCAGAGTCCAATGGCGCTACATTGATTGATTAAGATCAGGACAGCTTCACGGCGGTATCAAAGACCAATGTCTTCATAGACCGCAGCCTTGATCCGCTCAATGATTTATCTATACATCAAAAAATGAAGCCGGGACTTATGGGATCATCAATCATTTACGTCGCTCTGATTGCGTTGCACACACACGAAGCCAAGTGTGAACCAAAATTCAAATTTGACATGAGTACCACCACAATAAATATGTTTTTATTTGAGATATATATGTGTGTGCGTTTTATATTCATCCAATCTATGATGAGCAGTAAAGGCCCTGCAGTAAAAATAAGTAATAGACACACATTAGATTGTATGTGGAACCTGTCAGACGACCACCTGTAGCACCATGAGAGAAAAGGTGCACGGCCTTTTGAATTGTCCTGCTCAAGACTTTACCCCACTCATAAAACTAAATCTCATGGTTTAGTTTTATGATTTGGATGTGAGAGTAAAAGGGGCCAGAGATTGTGGTCCACTTGAATTTTCAAACTTTAATTTCATGAACATTGACCTACATTAAAGATCCATGCCAAACATCTTACCAATTTAACAGCTTTCATTGCAACTGCCATTATTTGATTCTCTACTGCTTTTAATCATTCTGCTGAATCTTATTATTGTTTTTGCTCCCAACGGCAAAGAACATTGTGGTGCCTTCTAATTTTCTGCTGCCATCTTGATTCATGGTTCTGTTTGGCCAAGTCCTTTTGGCTGTGTGTTGTCTTGGTAACTTCATAACCAGAAACAGAATCATTGTTACCCCTCAGAGGAAAGGGGCCATTTGGGAGCATGCACCAATAGAAACTATGTGAAATCTACCCTGTCTGGTTTGGAACAACATGGATCCGATTGGACCGGTGGCTCTAATCCTCCTGTTATTGTTGTTACTTATTTTCTGTTTATGTGATTAATGAAGTTGACCTTTCACAACAACCATTGACACAATTTATTATGTCAATGGTTGTTCAGTTATTCTGGCTCACTTGGAAATGAGGTCCAATGTCCACATTTCAGAACTCCCCCTTTAACATAATTGAATACAGCATGTATGGAAATATGTGTGAAAAAAGTGTTTTGCGGTCTTGGTCCAGTACATTGACGCAAACATAGATGAGCTGTCCCTCCCAGTCAGCCTGCTCTCTACGCTAGCTAGCTCACATTAGTCACTAGCTGTCAGCATCTGGCCGAGCCTTTGGCTGTTGTGACTGAGATCAGTGGTGATGCGTTGCTGTTTGGTTACATCAACTCTTTCCTACTGTCGTGACAGCGATTCCTTTCCCAGCATTCTGTCTCTGAATACAGGTTTAACAGTTGTGCCGGAAAGGGGAGGGGCTTGAACCTTACGTCAACTACGGCACATATACCCCATGGCGTAGACTATGTGGACGATGGGGCATGCCCGACATGACATCCCTCTCCTTTGTTCTTAGGGCTCAGGGTTAGGATAGGCCAACGTTTTGGCATCTTGATGACCCTTAAGGCGCGATATACAACTCCCTGCTTAAGCAATCAAACAAATGCGCATAAACCATCCCAATCTCAGCATCCCTGCTTCAAACTGGTTCATCTTGAAATAAATGAGCCTTCAATAGTCAATTCTCACAGAAACTAAATATTTATGGAGGCCAGCCGTTGATACAATCTATCATGTGCTATTATTGCATGAGTATCGGAGGTAATGTGGGAGAGGTTTGTCTATTTTTACTGAATCCAATGCGTCTAGAGAAGACCAAACCGTGGCACAAACTGTCCACTTGTCTGAACAAACAGACCATATGCAGAACACCCATATGCCAAACCCTTCACCGAAAACCAAGCCATGAAGTCAGACATGCAGTAGTCTCGCAAGGGGCTGGGGGGAGAGAAAGTGACGGTGATACTTATTTTGCCTGAATAATAGTTTCGCCATGGGGGTATGCATGAGACTAGCGAGGGGGGGGGGGGGGGATATCGTGAGAGAGAGACGCTGATCACCACATGTTTCAGACAGACAGACTGAGAGGTAAAAGCAGGTGTTACCTGATGCAGTCACTGCCACACCCCCACACCCTCATCCAGGGGCCCCCAGTGGGAGGGCGGGCCCTGACACGCAGCCACTCAAGATAACGTAACAGATGATCACCCGCTTTGGCACTTTAGCTGCGGTCTCTCCTGGAGTCCCGCTGCGCGAAACCGACCGGCTGGCAGAATGAAGACGAAGCCTGTGTGTTTGTGTTCGCAGGTGGCGGGGGAGTTCAAGTACCATCCCGAGTGCTTCGTGTGTCTCTGCTGTAGGGTGGTTATCGAGGACCGGGATACGTACGCCCTAGTGGAGCGCTCCAATCTATACTGGTAAGAACCCGTTTTTATACAGTAAGACATACCTTGTGAGCGCTTGTGGTGCTGGAGGGGTACCACTGGAGTGGAGTACTACTGGTTCAATAACGGGGATTGACGTATCAATATATACAAATACTAATATTTGAGTCTTCTTTTATTAGGTATTGGTAGAGTGTATCTGTGGATTCCTGTTATTATTGCCCTGGATGGGTGTTATTTTTATTTTATATCTTCACGATTCACTGGTGAAATTTTTTTTTTTTACAAATTTGGGGGATTGGTTGGTGAGCCGAACAATCTATTAGCGTTTTTCTGCGATTGGCCTATAGGGGACTTCTGGTCAACTTTGAAACATCTGGCCTGCCCCCCTGATTGACGAAAATGTCAGAAACTTGGTGTACATGCCTTAATTTGCAATCTGAACATTTTATCCTCTTGGGACCATAATATTCCCCTGGAATTATTTTTCTGTAGGGTGAAAATGTATGAAAATATAAAACAGACATCTCTTCATAAACCAAAAAACATTCTGGGCCACAATTTGGCACACATGCTCTATGGACAAGAGTGAAAAAATAGAAAATGGCCGACTTATAAGGAAGAGCTATGAAACTTGTATCGAGTGTACATGGACTCTCAACAATTGTGCAAACTTTCGTTTGAATTGGTCAATAAATGACGTCACAGGGTGAATTTTAATTCATGCTAACAACCTCTCTTCTCCACTCTGGCGTGAAGCGGGCAGTGCTACAAGCAGGTGGTCCTGGAGCCCATGCTGGAGAAGCACTCGTCCCACGACTCTGCGCTGGACTCGCTGCCTCACACGGTCACACTCATCTCCATGCCGTCCGCCGCCAACGGCAAGCGGGGCTTCTCAGTATCGGTGCGGAGGGACGCCGGCAGCGGCGTGGCCAGCGTTCAGGTTAAAGAGTGAGTAGCCACGACAACGACGTGGGTTGTAAGGTTCCTATGCGGAGTGCTCTTTCGACCACCTTCCCTCCCTCGGAACCCACGAAACCCTTATCAAATGAAAACGTCCCTTTCATGTGTTGCCAATTCTTAACCAAAAGGAAAGTAGTCAAAGAAAAATCCATCTTACATTGGAAGGAATGAGACGAATAAACAGATTCAACAAAACGACTGCAATCAACAAAACAAGTGGGTCAGTCTGGCCAAATGTGAGGGTTAAAGGTCAAATAAATGAAAGAAAGCTGAGAGCGGCAGACAGGGAATGCTCTGCTCTCCTAGGCTCCTCAACAGAGAGTGAATGAACAGCATAATTGTACGTCTGCCAAATGAGTGTGTACATGTGTGCATGCCTGCAGGTTACATGACAATGTTCAGGGTGTTTCTTTATTCTTTGTTTGTTACTATGGTTAACTCGGGACGGGTCGTTCTTTCAACGTATCATTATAATCGTGATGGAATTCTTTAGATCGCTGGTGTATAGAATGTAATGAACAGGTTGGCACCTGCGATATCTGTTGCGTCATGGATCTCCTTTTGGATCCATATTTACTTGACCTGCGCTTGACCCCCAGGGTTCGAGGGATGCTCATCAGCCCAGAGGTCAGGAACGCCATCCATGTGGGAGACCGGATCCTGGAGATAAACGGTCTGCCGGTGGCCACGCTAATGGAAGAGGAGGTAGGATCATTTCAAATGGGGAATTCTATGCTAGCTATTGCTTGTGACCTACCCCAAGCGTAGAGAAGAACAGTGATCGGTGCAATCTAGGAATGGCACACGCAGTGATTCAGATTTCACCAGAAATTATTTTTGAGAAAGAGAGAAAAATGTATTTTTGAATGAGTTTGAATGTGTGTGTGTGTGTGTGTGTGTGTGTGTGTGTGTGTGTGTGTGTGTGTGTGTGTGTGTGTGTGTGTGTGT
>JAOTIX010000120.1:4235179-4250509 GCA_027123715.1 Gaidropsarus macrophthalmus
TGTGTGTGTTACTAGGACTTCTGTTCTGCTGCTGCTGCCGACTGTGGTGTGCTCTCTGGCTTAAGGATCTGGTAGGTGATGAGGTACTCCGGGAAGGCCTTAAGAAGCAAAAACACACAAACAAGGACCACTGTTGAGGCCTCTGAGGAGCTCGGACAGGACGCTGGGATGGCGGTTTACTGTAGATTGTGCGGTATGGCATGGCTGTTTGGTAGATTGGAAATCAGCCAAGGGCTTTGCTCAATTCAGCCCCTCTGGCTGGGGGACATGCTGTGAAAGTGGGCAGTTGGCAAGCCTTTGACACGCATTATATTCCTAGTGTTAGAGTGTTTAGCAGCTCCATCGCTAGCTTTCTCCAATGAGTGGTCATGGGGTTTACACACCAATGCGCATGCTCGCAGATCTAAAGAGCACGCAGCAAGAAACAGATGAAGTGCCTGTGCACTTTATCTGTTTCACCATGGGAAACATACTCTCGATTCCTTCGTCTGTGTTGACATGACAAGAAATAGACAATAAAGCTACTTTGACTTTGACTTTAAGTTGATTCCTTTTTCTTGCAACTCAGCAAGCCCATTGTTGGGTCGAAGCAACACAAAATTCAATGTTTGATCCAAAAATCACCACCGTGCTTCTGACCAGGACATTAAACAGTCAAGAATTATAACATCGGCTCTCAGTCTCAGTCCATGTGCGGCATGAACCAAAAAAGATAGAAATAGAAGCACGCTATTGGAGAATGCTCCCTAGTCAGCGCAGTTCGGATGCTCTTACCAGGACTGGACCAAACAAAGACACAGCAATGGGAGCTGCCAAACACTCACTGGAACTCAATGGCTGTCGATTGAGCGCTATCTGCCCAATCATCATAATGCGTCTACACCCCAGGAGTGATTGAGTTGAAACAAAAAGGCTCACGGCTGATTTACATCTGGACTCAAGACGATGTCAAAATAAACCACCTGGGGTCGAGGCAGGTGTGTGGAGCGCGCGGCCTGAGGAGTGCTGTGGCTGACCGTACCTGCTCTCCGCGGTAGATGACGTACTCGGCGTAGGCCAGGCCGTTGACGCTGGGCCGGCCGATCACAGAGTGGTGGCCGGGCGGGGCGTGGGCCATCTTCATGGCGCTGAACTGGAGGAAGGACTTCCCCAGCGTCACCCGGCAGAACAGCATCTGCCTGTTGGGCCGAGGGAGACGGGGGAAGGGGTCAGGCACAGTGGGAGGAATGAGCACAGTGATACAGCGATCTGAAGAGGAGAATAAATAGGACCATCCGCAATTCAAGTCAAGTGGCGCCTCTCGCTGAAAAGGGAAAGTCCGCCTTTTTCTTTTATTGAGGAGCACTTATTGCAGACCGTGTACTTCAGGGCCGTAAGTGTTTGAGTACACATAAAATAACGCAAAATTAGACACAGCGTCTTGCATGTTGAAAATGAGTCTCTCCATCGGTACTCGGTAAGCCTGCTACATTTTGTCACTGTTCTGCTAAACTGAAAGGTGATGCATTTGTGAAACATAATAATTCTGCCAAACACTTCTGCATGCAGGCGGTAAATCAGAGAGTTGGGACCGGGTACGGGCACGACTCCATCGATGTACTATATTCATATTTGTAGCATATACAGCTAAAAGTAACCATGTACAACATGAGGCATATTGTGAACAGCCAGCCATCTCAGTGTTTCAGACAGAGGCGCAGGGGCCGCAATCGCGACGCCCGATCATGTGGACCACGCACAGCTGACCTGTGGCAGAGGTAGCAGGAGCGGTCCTTGTGCGTTGGGCAGCCCGTGCCTCCGCCGATGCCGTACACATACTGGTTGCTCTTGGACGAGTTCTCGGCAAAGTAGATGCCCGCGCCGAACATGCCCCCGATGTAGGCGTGCCGCTCGTCAAAGCCCTTGTGGATGATGGCATTGATGAAGGGAGAGCCTGACGGAGAAAAAAAACAGATGGGGGCTGTTAGTCCGGTGCCACGGTGTGGATACTTTCCCGCTGTGCTGTGGGTTTCAGTCTTTGAGGAGAAAGAAGGTAAACATGCCGAATAGGAGCTTTAAGGTTAAGGAGGAAGGAAGCGTGTTTGTGCATAAGGAAGGAGCCTAAGGAATCAAGAAGACAGCGAGCGTCCGCGAGAGGGGAACCTGGTTACCGTGGAAGAGCATGCGCTCGTTGTGGTGGTTGTGGTTCTCGTCTGCGATCTCCTTCTGCCGGTGGGTGTAGCGCTCACGCAGCTTCTTGTTCACCACCTTCTGGATCTGTGGGCGCCGGAGACACGAATAATGAGTAACAAACACTGTGTGATCCTCGCGTATGGATTTCTCTGAACTCTACAGCACTGTGGATGAGTTGAGGACTTTGGGTGAGTTATTGGTTTCAGACCAACATAGACTTTTCAGAATACAAAACGTAAGGTCGCAATGTGTAGGATGGTTCCCGTCTGGTAAGTAAGCTGGAAACTTTCAGAATTCAATACAACTGGCTGGGCAAACAAACTGACTGCTTTTTTTTTTGTTTAATTGCAGAAGGTATCAGTTATAGCATGTGATTTGTACAAAAGTATTGACACCACCATTGATGAGCACTGCTAACAGTGCTAATGAATCAGTTAATTCACCTTTAGCTAAACCCTACCTCACATAAATCAATGTATCACATATATAACCACTTTTGCGGTTATTTTTGGTCCTAACATAAACGCCAGCTCAGCGTATATATTTCCATGAGGCACTGATTGATTTCCAAACTGTAAACAGGATGCTTATCGATCCAGCGTCCTAGCTCATGGCCGACTCAGAAAAGTGATGAAAGATTTAATCTCAGGGAGACCGGAGGGTGGAATGTGATGGTAATTGTAGAAGGAGCACCTTGATGATGTTGTATCTGCTGAAAACGCCCCCTGCGTTGCCCCCGTCTCTGTGCTCTCGGATAGTGCTTTGCATCTGGAAAACACACACGCACGCACACATTGTCAGCAGCAGCAGCAGCAGCAGCCTCATATTTGTTCTCATGGTATCTCCATAGGGTACATCGACAGATTTTGAATGTATGTAATGCATGTATATTACGTGACTGAACATGAACTGAACATGTGCGCTCGCTCTGCCACCCACCTCTTCCTCCACAGACTGGCACTCCTTGTCATCGGTGGCCAGGTCGATCAGGACCGTGCCCTGGTTGGCACAGTGGAATGTCAGGTAGGGGTTGGCACCTAGACCCGGGAGGAGAAACACCAGTGAGTCACGATAGGGGCACCACGCAACATGATAGGCTGAAAGGAGGACATGGGACTCAACAGCTCAAATAAGAATATACCGACTGCGGAGGATGTACTGATCTACTGAGTGACCCTGAAGAAACCATTTAAGCTCTGGTTGAAAAGCATCCAGCGTTCTCCATGAACAGCCCGGCCCGGCCCTCACCTTGCTGGCCGCCCAGCAGCCTCTCGATGCCCTTGATGAGCTTGTGGCGATGGCCGTAGGCGTTTATCCCGATCTCCTTCAGCTCCTCGTGGCCCATGTCTGCCAGCACGTCCAGCGTGATCTGAGGGGGGACACACGCAAACACACACACTTGCTTTAGAAAATAGCTTAAACCCAGATTGATTCCTGACTAACAGTTCAAAATGCATGGCATCCTCATTGTCTCCTGGAGGGGATAATGAATGTATTGGGAGACTACCTGCTCCCTCTCAAAGATGTCCCGGAGGTGCTCCAGGCCCAGGGTCTTCAGGAACTGGCTGATGTTCATGTCCAGCATAGCCACTGCAACGCAAACACACCCCATGTTACCACAGCAACAACGCAACCTACACAGCATTAATTGAATTAACTGTCGTCAAATCCATTACACTCTTGGAAGGATCACTGCATTCCTGGCTGGCACACACAGAGCTTTCTTAGGCATTTACTGTATTTCAAATTGGATTTAGGAAGTAAAATGCAGTGTTGGGCAGTGTTCGTGTTTTTGGGGAGCAGATATAATTTTGATCCACAAACTTATCCAACTGTTGTGGCTGCCAGTACCAAGTTATCAGAAGTGAAGTGAAAGCCAAACGCAATATTCCCCCTAAAGCCTGCTGAGAGCTCCCCCCTGAGACCCCATCAACATCCACCTCCCAGTTAAGTGCCGAGCATCGACCCCCTGAACCAAAAGCCCCAGCTCACTCTCTCCGTCCTTCCGGTCCGAGCCTGAGGCCCCGTCAGCCACCCCGGAGGCGCCGCTGCCCCCTGAGGCCCCGGCGGCTCCGGCCAGGTCGGACAGGGGCCCCGACAGGTTGTCCATGCTGCTGGCAGCCGACAGGCACGAGGGCGTGGAGGCCGGGGAGATGACCGAGGCACTGACCACCGTGGCCTGGGGCTTGAAGCAGCTGGGCAGGGCGTCCGGAGGCATGGCGTCCGTCAGCAGCGCCCGGATGTCGTCCGCCTTCGGGAGAGAGGGAGGGAGAGAGTCAGAATACTGGAAGTCAGAGTACAGGAAGACATGAGTGTGGGTTACATGGGTCTGAATGGAGTCCCGGGAAGCCACCAGTACAATAGTAGACCGGACGGGGTCCGATTCCAGGAAGAAGTTGTAACAGAACCCATTTCCTTCAAGCGCTGAATTGCCATTCATCCATATTTTTCCACTCTAAAAATACATACACTGTATGTCTGCATGTTCTGGGTGCCACCTTTGACATTGTAGGATCAGTAGAACCAATTAAGCATGTTTGAAGAAAACAGGCCCTGAACTAAGGTAACGACAGCTCACCCTTATTAATTTACTTTTTTATTTTGTGATCCATGTTCTTCAATAGGATGCATTACTTGCACTTGTACTTGCAATATTTTTGTGATTGTGTTATGTTTACATGTCTCACGTATGTCTTACATGTGTGGAGAAAGCCGGCCCACTTACCTGTATAACAAACCTACCCTCGGGTATAAATAAAGGTCATCTTATCTTATTTCGCCCTAACACTCTGAGGAAACGAGTTGGATTGCGTCAGTGTCTCTGGAGCTCTTGGTGTGTGGATGGATAGTTGGGTGGGTGCTGGGTGTTTACCGTGGCCAGGTCCAGAGCCGTCTGCCCCTCCTGGTTCTTCATGGTGGGGTCGGCGCCGTGCGCCAGCAGCAGCGCGCACAGCTGGGTGCGGCCCTTCTGGGCGGCCTCATGAAGCGGCGTGAAGGCCCACTTGTCCGTGGCGTTCACGCAGGTGTTGTACTTGATGAGCAGCGCCGCGATGTCCACGTGCTGCCAGGGCAAGATGCAGGTCAGAACATCAGGCAGGAGAACAATTATAGCATGTGTATGTGTGGACTGTTTACAGTATAATTTCCATTATGCTTTAATTTTCAGAGTGGTATTGTTTAGCACTGCATAGTGTCTCCAGTAATTATTAATCAAATGAAGAACAATGCATTGTTATTATGAAGAACTAACAGCATAACTTTGTTAAATGAAGGGCAAGAACACATTGAGTAAGTCTGTGTAGGTCAATAGCATGTGCTACGTATTTGCTAAGATGTCTGGGCCGCATTGACAATAGCCTCAATGTAACTATTGGGTGAGCCTCGCGGTGTCCTAAGACTAGACTCCAGCGCAGTGGAGAGGAAACGCACCCCGTAGGAGGCTGCGTTGTGCAGGGGGATGAGGCCACCCTTGTCCTGGGCGTTGACGTCAGCCCCGTGCTCCAGCAGGTACTCCGCCACCTCCAGGTTGTTGTAGCCGGCTGTAAGAAAACACACACACACGCACTTTAAAATGTGGATCCAGGTATACCTGTAGCTCAGTGCCCTCCGTAGAAAACAGTGCCAAGCCAATGTCACAACAAGCAGGGTTTAACAACTTTTAACAACAGAAACTTTATAAATAGAAATAGAATGAGTAATGGCCGCAAGCGGACTAACCCTAACCCTGTGCGGAAAGTGGGGGGCACTGAACTACACGCAAGCCGTGGATCCACTGCATGAGGTAATCTAGCATTCATGACATCCAACGCCTTTGCTGTGGCCTCTCTAAAATGTGTACGTACATTGACAAAACAATACTTTTTCAGTTCCAGTTAAAAAGGTGAAATGTGCAACGTTTGCAATTTCAAATGAGCTCCGAGCTCCGGTTTGCTCCTATTCCATTTCTGCTGATTCAGAGCAATCATCTTAGCTCTCCCTGTGTCCTTCAAGTTAGCTTCTACATCACAGATTGTGGATTTTAAAATACACCTGCACCCCTCTCACCCCCAACACCCACATGTTCAGCAATTTGGCGGCCGTGACATCCAACCCATCAGCCCAATGGGCTTCCTGGCGTACCTGCGAGGTGCAGCGGGGTGGAGTTGCGGCCCTGAGTGTCCCTGCAGTTGATGTTCTCCGGGGAGCAGAGCTTCTGCACGCGGGCCAGGCAGCCCTTCTTGGCGGCATCCAGCAGCGCGGCATCCCCCCTCAGCAGGTCCTGGATGTCCGTGTCCCCGTCCTTCACCATGTCCAGGGGCATGTTGCCGTCACGGTTTTTCTTGGTGGGATCCGCCCCGTGCTGGTAGGGAGATGGCAGGGGAGGGATTTTTAAACGTGCGGGTCAAAGGCTTTCATGTTTGACTCTTGTGACGATTGATGATCGATCGATCGGAATTGGATTTTCTTTGTGTGCAAGCCCATTCGTTTCCAGAGGAATTGAGCTAACAGGGACGTTTTTTTTTTAGCCCCTCGAATTCAGAAGGTCTGCTGTGGGCTCTGCTGGGGATTTGGCAGACAAAACTGTCCTAACACCACCCTGTAACCAACTGAAACTCTGGCCCTGGTAAGGGTGAGGCGTCTTCCTCAGGATGCCAAAGAGGAAGTGGATCTCTCGTGTACAAACGGGCGGTCACCTTGAGCAGCAGCTTGCAGATCTCGTACTTCCCCTTGGCCGCGGCCTCGTGCAGGGGGGTGAACTTCCAGAGGTCGGCCACGTTGACCGAGGCGCCGTGCCTGACCAGCAGCTCCGCCACCTCGTAGTGGCCGTAGGAGCAGGCGTTGTGGAGGGGAACCAGGCCGCTGGGAGGGGGGGTGAAGGATAGGGTTAGGAGGAGGCGGTTAGTGTGTGTGTGTGTGTGTGTGTGGGTGTGTGTGGTCCTTAAATGTTTAGAGAACATAAAACAAACCCCAGAAATGTATCCCAAATGACCAAGCGCTAGAAGTCTGTGAAAGATTGACAGCCTCATGCCGACAGTTTGTCATACGGTTATACGAGTACTAAGGCCACCGGGATATTAATTTTAAAAAAGCACCAGAAACTGTCAGCAGTCAGACAGCCTCTAGAACTAAATCACGCTGGGCTAAACACACCGCTGAACAGAGACGGGTGTGTGTACTCACCCCTTGTCCTTGGCGTGGACGTCAGCGCCGTGATGCAGCAGGTACTCCACCACCGCCACGCGGTTGTAGCCGGCAGCAAAGTGGAGCGGCGTGGAGTGGCGGCCCTCCAGGTCGCGGCAGTTGACGTTCTGCGGCGTGCACAGTTGCTGCCGTGCACACACACACACACACACACACACATTAACATGCTGTGATGATGACTATGATCTCAGATCTAAAAACGTATAGATATGTCATTAGATACTGGAAATATAGAAGCCTACAAGACCTCTTAAGCGCTCGTTTTGCATTATATTCCTATGTAGCAGAGCGTTTTTGGAAAACATCCCAGGCGTTTTCTTAAACTGACCGATCACAAGCGGCGGACACTAGTAACTGTAAACAAAAAGATTGCATTTTTTTTAAACTGATAACTAATAAACGGGTTTATGCATAAGAACAAAGATTACGGAAAAAAATACCACTTTTCCCATCAGAAAAATCATCAGAACCGTTCTTACTAACCCATAGACAGTAAAAGCCACAACCTTTCTGAGGATAGACACTCGATAGATTAAAACACTCTCGGCGCTTTTAAGAAAAAGAACGCTGCCAGCATTTTTTTTTTGGAAAACAAGCAACATTAAATCCTCATGATTTGTTAACAGTATAGCATACACCATCTCCTGTCTACATACACCTCAACGTCATGTGCCAAGCCCATTGCTTTGTTGTGTAAAAACTACGAGCCTCTGTCAATCACAGAGCCGAAGTGGGCGGTACCTGCACTGTGTCCAGGTCCCCGGCTTTGGCTGCTTCCAGGAACCGGTAGTCCACGTCAGAGTTACGAGTGGGGACGTTCTCTGCAGAAACAAATACGGGGCATAGTGTCCGATGCTGTCCATCAACCAAACATGTTGAGCAGCACAACGTTTTTGATCTGCAGGAGTCTTTAACCATTTAATACATTAAAGCAAACCTTCGGCAATACTTTAACGTAGGTCCGCAGCGTAGTCTGCAGACCATATGGGGTTCAAACCCATAGACATCATAGACGGATCATTGGCGGCTTGGACACGAAAAATATGGCGGCCATCTTGGAGTGGTGATCCGCTCCACTCACTGTAATGCACTGTTACGCATATGACAAAATAACATGTGAAAATCTGTGGTATTCAGTGAGGTATGATGAATTAAATGCGCTGATAGTTCATTGCTTCAATCCAAACGCATTACAGTAAGTGGAGCGGATCACCACTCCAAGATGGCCGCCGTATTTCTCGTCAGCACCAGTAGGCAGTGGCGCTCAATGTTCCGTCTACTTATACGATGTCTATGTTCAAACCCGGGAACTTTTAGCGTGCATGGGGGTACCCCCCCCTTTGCCCACTGGCCAAACCGCCATTTACCATTGAGGATCTGCTGAACGGCCTCGTTGCCCATCTGGGCGGCGGTGAAGCCCTGCAGGGAGACGATCGATGGGTCGGCCCCGTAGCTCAGCAGCAGCCTGCAGGTCTGGATGTGCCCCGCCAGCGCCGCCCGGTGGAGGGAGGTCTGCCCCAGCGTGTCCACCGCGTTGACCTGGGAGCAAGGTGTAAATTGGGAATACGTTTATCAACGTGTGAGTGGTTCAGAAATATATTCGGGAAATATAATAAGGATTTCAACAACGCATGATGGCCCTCTGAGCCATGCCAGAACACAACACCACGTATTGGTGTATCTGTGTAACTTGAGTGTCGCCAGAGGTTGGGCTGGTTGGTACCTTGGCGCCGTGCTTCTGCAGCACCTCCAGGATGTCGTTGTGAGCCCTCTCAGCGGCGACATGCAGTGGCGTCATGAAGCTGCAACACAAGGCTAGTGATCAGAACCCACAGGTCAATAAAACTGGGCGTTTAGCATCCGTCTGGTGATTGGCCGTTCTTACTCTTTGTTCTTCTCGTTGATGTTGGCCCCTTTGCGCAGCAGGAGCTCAGTGACCTGCTTGCGCTTGGGGTGCGGGGAAGCCACCGCACAGTGCTGCGAAACACACGGGACAATGCGTTACGCGCTAGAGGTCCACAGACCCGATTCTCGATAGGTAGTCTTTTTATGAAAATACAGTTCTCCAGATATTTGAATATGGCAACATGTGAGGGCAGACTGCCACAGCCCTCCAATGAGCATAGCGTAGTACTCCGGCCCCAGTCAAAAGGCACTAGGTGGACCGACCCCCGGCTCGTGTTTAGCTCAACATTGCAGCGTGTTGGTAGCACAATGTGACCAATGGCGTTGGATCTAGACCGGATGTGTACATTAAAAACCAAAGACCCGAAGGCCAATGCTTTGCTTTCCAATTCCAGTAGTACGTCGGGATGAAAGGGCGCGTCGTACCAGGGCCGTCTCGTTGGTCTGGGGGTGCTTGAAGCTGATGATCTCCAGGGCCAGGGTCTTCTTCACCTTGGCCATGTCGGCCTCTCGCGCTGCCTGGAGCAGCGAGTGACCTTTGAACTCATCTACATGTCATTGGAAAGAAAGCAAATATGCAACTGTAAATAAACGCCAAGCACATTGATGTGCTTTGTACAAATCGTCCGCAGGATTAAGAGATTACAAGATTGATCTTGTGATGTGACGGCTGGTGGTGATTTTGGGTAGGTGGGCTAACGAATGCAATACATTTATCAATACTTTACACAGCAGCAAAAGTAGCACCACATCAAGTTGCAGCAACCACAAAACGGGAAAAAGAAAAGTAGCTAGTTCCTAGCTACACTGGCCGTTAGCCAGTCCGTTCGCTGAAACCATGTCACACAAAAGTTACAATTTTGCCGTTTATCCTTTCGTGTTATTCGTACATCGCTTGGATGATCTGCCCTGCTACTGCGCTGTGATTGGTTGAAGGTCAGCCTTTGGGCTGAATTAATTTAGCCCAAATGGGCAGCATACGAAGGGGGCGTGTCAGGGCACCTGTCAATCAAACGTCAATGGAAGCTTACGCTACCGAGTTTGGGCTGAATGGAAGCTTGCTACTATGCTTGGGCTGAACACATTGAGGTCATTCACAGGAAAAAACCCACGATAGATCATGAATCTGTTTTTTTCTGTAATGTCTTGTTGCTGTTACTGCTTAAGTTCAACCAAAATTTAAGACAATATATTCTAAGCTTTTTAATAATATTTGTTCATTTTAACTGTATAAAGGTAGGGAGGGCTTAGCCCCGTTAGCCCATATATACCAGCCGCCCCTTTGGGTATTTTGACTTTTGCAATTCGTTGATCTAAAATGCCTGAATATAAGAGTGAATATAAGATGTTATTTTATGAATATTTTAGTTTTAGTACATCACACCTAAAGGGAAATGTGTGTGTGTGTGTGTGTGTGTGTGTGAGTTTGCACACTCACAGGTGAGCCGCTCCTTGAGCTCCGGGGTGGGGGCCATGTCCACGGCGCTCTTGCTGTGGCAGTTGAGCAGGGTGGGGTCGGCGCCGTGGCTCAGCAGCAGGGAGCACACCTCCACGCGGTTCTTGGAGGCAGCCTCGTGCAGCGGCGTGAACTGCCACAGGTCCATGGCATTCACACAGGCCCCGTGCTGCGGGTGAGGAGTAGAGTGTGTGTGTGAAGAAGGGTCGGGCCATATGATGCTCACGGGGGGAAGCGGACCCCCGTCGCTCATACGAGTGTGAAAGGCATTAACAGTGCTCGGGTATAACCAGACAAAACCTATGCTAAGAACAGACACCCCTACGGAACGGTCAATGGTATACCACCGAAATGTGTGTATACCCCTTATCCCATGAGGCCGACAAAGTGTTAATGCTTGGTAGTTGTGATACATGGGGCCTTACTTTGAGCAGGAGCTCCGTGACTTCAAAGTGACCATAGGAGCAGGCGTTGTGAAGTGGAACCAGACCTCTGTTGGGGGAGAACGAAGAAGACAGGATCGGTCAGCATACATTGTTAAGCTTGAGAATGTTTTAGACTGCCGTTTTTTTGGCCGCAAAAACAATGCCGTTCGTTCCTCGTTCAATTTTGCGTACTGGGCTGCTGAATTTTCCCATTAGTGATCAACGAAAAAGCGATCATAAAACACACTTCCCCAGGGGGTAAGAAGAAGGGAAAACCACCGTACTGCATCCATATATACATTGTCTGAACATGTTTGCCAATGAGTCAGTGAGCAGCATCACCCTTTGTCCTTGGCGTGGACGTCGGCACCGTGCTGCAGCAGGAGCTGGACGATGCGGACGCGGTTGTACCCGGCGGCCAAGTGCAGCGGCGTGGACTGTGACGACAGACAGAGACACAGACAGAGGGGGAGAGAGAGAGACAGAGAGGGACCTCGTCCGGTTAGGGTGCCGGTGGCAGGTGGCGTGCGGTAGGTGCTGCCTTCGGTGGAGGGGGGTGGGGGGGTAACGGATGCAGAGGCATGAAAGGGGTTGGGGGGCACGGTCGATGGGGGAGGCTGATTAGGGCCAGAAGCAATGTGGTGTGCAAAGCCTGCTCTCTGTAAGTCGCGGTATGAAGGGTGACGACGACGATTGTTGATGGAGGTTATCCTGCGGGTGTGGGGGAGGGGGGGGATCCTGCCTCCGCTCAGACTGGCTACCGCTCTGGGCAGCGGGGCCGATTGTCCAATGAACCGCTGACCCACCGAGGGAGAACCACATGGAAGTGTACTATCGCACTACGCTAGTTATTAAACAATAAAACTAAAACAAACCCAAACAAGGTGACCATGCTAGCCAGTATTTTGAGATTTCAAATTGGGAAATAAAAGATTTTGACAAAAAAAGCTTCAGAGTGCAAAGAGGCGGAAGGGGGTAAGTGAGCCCGTTTGAGAGCGAGCCTGCCAGGCACAAAAATGATGTTAGTCAAAGCGCAGCCGCAGAGAGCAGATTTCTCAAACTAATGAATCCTCCAAAATCAAGTGCAGGACTACTTCACTATGAAAGAGTTGGGGTGACGGGGGGGGGGGGGGAATGGACTATCAAACTCTAAATTCCCATGCACACGGCTTAAGATCAAAACCAGAGTGACCACTGTACAGAGAGAACCTCGACACACACTGACAGCATCTGTTAGGATAATGTGAACCATCAAAGGGAGTCAAATTACTGAGGGCAGCACAGCACCAAAGGCAATGGTACAGAATATGCACTTAAAATACTGGTACACTTACAACGCGAGGAAGGGGGGATGCACACAATTCCACAGACACATGTATTAAACAGATTGACACAATGCAGGGTGCAGGCCTTTGAGCATGCATGAGTGATCATAACAGTAGATAAATAAAATGATTACAAAGAAAAGACACCGTGGCTTGCGAGCAAGTAGCTAAAGATCGAGTGTGAGTGAGTAGGAGTTTTCTATTTAAAAACGGGTGCAGAGGAGAGTGAAGAGAGGCATCGAGAGAGCAAGCAATGGGAGAAACTTGGAGCTCCTCTCCATGCCAAACACGGCTGGACAGTGTCCGCTCAACGCAACTACCACCCACGCGCACTCTTCCCCTCTCTCACACACATTCGCGCGCACACACACACACACACACACGCACGCACCCAGACATATACACACACGCGCGTACACACGAGCATTAGGGCGCGACAGATGAAGGTGACCCATACACCAAGGTCCGTGGTGTGCAATTAACGAGTGACAGCCAGCTTATTGGTCAAATCATAATGGATTAACAGAAAAAAATATATAAAATAATAAAAATCACAACAGTGCATCAATCAAGTGGCTGTTATCAAGGTCAACTTACCAGCATTTTTTGGGATGTTGACTGATCGACAAATGTTGCCAGAGTCACACGGAAAACAAAACGAAACAAAAAATTACAAACGGATAGCATCTTGGTCACAGCATTTCTCCCTGAAACACAAGCCTAGGTAAATAGTCCTAGGTCTTCATTGAGAGCAGGGCACAGATAGTAAAATATCGTTGGGGTAACTGAAATCATTTTTGAAAAAAACAAAAAAAAACAAAGCAGTGGTGTTCATGGCTTTCAGAGATTCACTGTGGGACAACTTCCATCAACGTCCGGCGTTCCATAGAGATCTGGGTCCACTTCCACCCAGACCTGCATCGGAATCTTGGCTGCATTGAAGAGGATGGGAGGCTGAGCCAAACTGGTTGACTCACTTAATCTCAAAGAACCTAAACCTAAACTCTTGGAATTAAATGCACTGAATGGGAAAAGGCTAGTGCGATTTATAATGGCCACTGAGAGGACTCATGGAACATTTTTAGCTATAGGACACAAAAATATACAATCAGTTATTCCAATCACATAATGAACCCCATCTTCAGTGTTTCCTGCCAAGTAAGAGACGGTTTGATAAGGCCATGGTTTCATTATTAATGCTATCTACACTTAGGCTTGTATAAATAATGTCTGCTGAATGGAAGAAAGTGAAATGAATCCTAATGCCAGTCCTGAATGAATTATTCAAATCAGCCCATCAAGCAGCACTTTGGGAATCAAACAACATCCGCCAAATGTAAAACAACTTGTCTGTGTTTGTTTATTCCATCCAGTCACGTGAGTCGCAGAAGGGAAACACACGGAGCCAAAACTAAACCAAAACAGCTTTTCCTATTCCCCGCTCGACAACTGTGTCTCAGTCCTCCGTGTGAAAAAGTGATTATTTCCACACAACTGAGAGTCACTGCAGACTGACACCAGCTGAAGTGGAGTGAAACCCACAGCCCTGGCTTTTTAAAACGGCGGCAGCAGCATTTAAAAAAAAATCAACTCAGCAGCGTACTTTGCCGTAATCTTGCTTACAAAAGCAGGACCTTCCCAAAGGGAACCTTACGCCAACCACACAACCAACACTCGCCACTTTTGGCAGGTTATCAAACCCAAACCGATTGGACGGTCGAAATTAGGACATAACAAGGAAACAAAATGGACACCGTATATTCACCCTCAAGAGGTTACCAACAGGAGGAAAAACAAGGTGAAAACCTGAACCTACACTGGTTTGATGATAAGGCATGTAAGATAAAGACAGAAAAAAGCTCTAAGTCAGAGCAAGTGTTATTGTGATTACCATTGGCTGTATAAAATGGGTTGAGACTCAATAGCGCATAAGCATTTCCAGAACATTTCAGGTCACTGACTCAAAGTGTGTTCTTAGTGAGCCGAAATCCTACTTAGTAAAGACATCTTCACATATTTCAGTACTGTTAATCCATCCACAATCAAATTGTGTTTTTTTCAACACATCGTTAAACACACATTGTTACATATATATGTATATAAATAAATATATTATACATGTTAATACACTTATTGTTTGTCAGCGGTCCTTTGACCGGTGTGTTTTGGTGGGTGTTGGGGCAGGCATAGTCTTACCTTGCGACCATCGCTGGCGTGGCAGTTGACGTTCAACGGAGTAAGCAGAGCCATGAGCTTCTCCTCGTTTCCACTTCTGAGAACACAACCACATCAATGGGTCAGCTTGGTCCTGTGGGTCCCAGCATGGGAATAACAGCATGATAGAAAACAAAGTGCTCCCACCTTGCTGCCTCTAGAAGTTCATCCTTCTTGTATTCACCTAGATTAGAACGAAGGACAGGTGTATATTTAACAGGAGTGGCGTATAGTTAGAGAGATACAGAAAAACACTAAACATAACATTGAGGCCATCATACACAATATTTTTTTTTTAGCAAGCAAGGCTTATAGGTCAGCTCAACAGAACAGAACAGCACAACAGAAATAGTGTCACCAGTCCTGAACCGTAAATTTGTTTGGATAGCTAATGCAATGAAAGTAGGAACTTTAAAAAAAAAAATTAAGTGTGACAGAAGAGCAGACTGAGCTGAGTTACTGACCGGTGAGTACTGCTTTGGCTGAGGGGTCTGCCAAATCCAAGGCAGATTTACCATCTGTGTTGCGGATATTAGGATCAGCTCCATGCTGTAGTAAGACTATGCAACAAAAAATGGAAGAAAATGTGTTTTGTTTTCATTCTAAAGGCAGACAATAAGCCAACAAAAATCATATTAAAGGCTTAGAGGTA
>JAOTIX010000120.1:4275390-4286438 GCA_027123715.1 Gaidropsarus macrophthalmus
TGTGCCATACAAGAAGAATCAATTTACGCACGGTGAGACTTGGTGAATGCAGGGTTGCAGTTGCCAAGTCCCCCCCCCCCCCCCACACACACACACACACACACATCCTTCGGTGCAGTTATGTCAGCGTTTTAAATCCGGCAAGTGGGCTTTTCAAGTGGGCTTTGTAAATATAATATTTGCATTACTATCCAATGTGTATCCTGCATTAGATTTCATCCATCCAATCCATTTCAATTCAATTGCAAGCATTTTACTTCAAATCGCTTATATCTAAAGTGCCTGTATGCATACAGTAAATACATTAGTACTATTCATAACTTCCAATTATGTGATCCTATTCATCTTAGTTTAGGCTGGGTAGTGTGAAAGGAAAAGGACAACCCGTTTCACACTACTGTTTAATAATTGACACCAGAGCCAATGGTAAATATTTAGCCTATTAACACCTAGTATTTAGCCTTTCCTATTGGGTGTAATTGGTGATCCTACTGAGTGAGAACATGGACTCCACCAACAACATCCACTCTTATCGGCTGAAACAAGAAAATGCATCAGCTCAATAATTACAACATACACATTTGAATGCAGTGATAGGACAGAGGATCTGGGAGACTCATTATAAGTTTGGATTTTGCCAAAATCCAGATTTCACTTGCAGCTTCTCGTCGTTCCATTCGTGTGAAAATAGCAGCTCAGTGTGGAACTGATGATTGGCATTTTGTGTTCCACCAAATTGAGTACACCAAGATATGCTGTGTACACCAAGATATACATACATGCACATTTGAGCCTAGAGTACAGCTGTGAACAAATGAGAATTGGAATAGGAGTAGGGTCACAGTGTGTGGAGAGGTTTATGTTGGAGGTCAAGAGTGGAGAATGGGGGATGAGTTGATTTGTGGGTGCGTGGCTCGTGGTCACCCTGCGGTGAACTCCCAACCACCACTAGTGCCATGCCATATTTATGGAGGATATAAGTCCACAGAGCCTTGGAGTTAATAGGAAAACCCTGGTCTGCTGACCCTGCGGCTGGGCAAAGGAACTGATCGGTGAACCTCTGTTGAGGCAGAGGTGGTGGGGGTTAGTGGTCACTGATAAGATGAAGCTAGCATTGCTCTCCTGTACAGGAACCCCCACGTCACCCGTCACATCTCCAAGATAGGTGTCTGGGCAACATCGTAGCAGATAGGCACGCAAACTGAGGGGGGCAGGGAAGTAAAGACAACAGACAAACTGTCAAGATAGCAAGGATTTGTTGTGCAGTTATCAGTGCTGATTACCAAAGCCAGGGATAGAATTATTTTTTTTGGAGCTAATTCCTTTTAATAAAAACAACACAAGTATGGATCTAAGACAGATAAGTCATAAAAAGGGAGGATTTGAGTCATAATATTTGGATTTGTATATTCAGTGGATATGCAAGGCTTTTTTTTATCAGATGATGTCTGTAATCTTATTTGGCTGTAACCGTTGCAGAAGGATGCTTCTAATGTATGCGGCGTCACCAGCCAAATCCTGCCACATACACCCCCTCCAACTAGGATTATGAGTGTTATTAAACAGTTAAATATGAATTATGATCCTCATTGTTAAATATTAAATATTAAATATGATCCTCATTGTTCTTGTCATAAAGTCACAAGCAGGTTCAATAATGAAGAACTGAACCACGAAAGCCAAGTTCCTAAAACGTAATATTTTTAATTACCCAGTGAACCAAATGCTTCCAACCTTCCGTATTTCAAGAGGATTTCAAGAGGGCCGATTCTGTTATTTATTTATGCAATCAAATCCTAGCCGTCTGGTAAAACTAAAATTAGCCATGTTACATTAATATGCAACAGAAAGACGAAAACACATTCACCTCTGAAAATAGCGCTATATCATTACATTTTCAGGGTAAATGATACAAAATTCAGTACGATGGCATTTATACATTGATTAACCAGCTGTAGCTGCTCATGTGATGACAGTAGTTTAGGCAACAAAATAGTTAATAGCTCCCTGGCTGCCCATGCAGCCAACCATGTTTGTAAATGTGAAAACCCTCCTACAAGCCATAGCTAAGCCACCCATTTAGGATGGGCATGACTGACAGAGCAAAGCTTGTATGAGCGGTGGAACACAAGAGCGGAGTTGGAGTTGTGTTTCTGGATGGAGACGAAAGATCGCCGAGCAACATTGATCTGGGGCTGTTTGAATGACACAGAACAACAAGATGGTTGCTTCTGACGTTGCTTTGGTGTTGTTAAATTCAGGCACGCCCTCAAACGATGCTGTTCCGTAACCCTGATAGCCTTCCTGATAAAGAACCATTTTTGCATTCAGTTAATATGCACCAAAATCAAAATTCCCTGCTTGATTTTCAAACGGACAAAGTTCCTTTAAACTGTACTTTTTCATAATGCCCATAAGGATTTCAAACGGGTATTTTTAAAATAATACATCAAGCACAAACAGGGCGCAGAGGACAAGCGGGCAATGCTAGCGTTCGCTACTTCTGTGGCTAGCGGCAGACCCTACAAGCGTGTACGGATCAAATGTTCTTACCAAGTCCTCTCAAATGACAAGGACTCTACTCTCTGACTCGGTTTCTCTTTGTTTTTATGACATTCGTGGAGGCTCTACGGGGCTATCAGGTGTTTGGGGCTGCTGTCATGCAGCTGCCAGTGTCTCAGTGGAGAAGGAAGCTGGAGCAGAGCTTTGGTTTAAAGGGACACTTCACCCATTTGCATTAAACGTTGCGTTGTTATAAACCCAGTCATATTTTCGAATGGCAACATTCACAAATTTTCCACTGAGACTGGAGAAATCCATATTTACCTCTCACACTTCCTTATACAAATGACGTAAAATGACGATTTTGTCATTTGTATAAGGAAGTGTTTTGGTGGGATTTCTAGTAATACTACAAGCACGAGTTCCTCGTTTTAAAACCCGCCTACAGGGAGAGCAACCCATTGCGCTGCAAACCGATTACAGATCAGTGCCAGTGAGTGGGACTATACTTGCAGAAACCCGGGGAAACCAAGGCTAAAAGCTAACAGAAGTAACGACAAGTAACAACAATGGCGGAAGGTACGCGATCTGACATAGAAGATGGGGATTTTGAAGAACTGACGCTCAAATCAGTTGTTCGTGGCTACCTTTACGAGCCGCAATACAGTGATGAACAGTTGAGGCTGATGGAGGAACAGGAGGTGGTTACGGCTGATACAGCCGAGGCAGAAGACCTGCCTGTTGCGGACAAGGAGCCCGGTGTTATGAGCCAACTAGTTTCCGATCTATCTGGCTCCCTAGCGCGTTTGTGTGATCGCGCTTGAGCCGACCGTTTCTTCAATAAAAAAAAAGCTTGCTACACCTTGCTGATCTGTGTAAGCGCGATCACACAAACGCGCTAGGGAACCAGATAGCTCGGAAACCAAATAGCTCGGAAACCAGTTGGCTCACAACACCGGAATCGCTCCAGCTGGAGCGGATTGTTGGTGCCTGTACGGCCAGTACTGCGTCACCAAGAAGCTGAGGATGGTCAGGAGGAACTGAGAGGATGCGGAGTTGGCTCTGTGGGATAACCGATTAATGGGTGTAAATTTGGTTGTTGTTGGGAGCACTATCAATTATTCAAGTAGATCTTTTTCATCAGGGAGGTTGCAGGGAGGAGTTAGGCAGCTGGCTCAAGGGCACCGGCAGGTAGGCTGCGGACACTACGGATTCGAACATGGTAGCTTTCAGCTAACCGGCCCAACACCCTTACTTACCACTGAAGGATCCTGCCACCTAGGCATGTCAATTATAATTAGTTTTGTTCAACCCTTGTTTTTTTTGTTTTCGTGTGCCCATATTTCCCCCTACTGTAAGTGTCCTCACATTGTGGTTTGGTGGTCAATCTGTGATAGTGATGGACTGTACCAACTTACTCCTCTAAGTAACAGATACCTCTGGGATGTGGGGGAGGAGGAGGGCAGTGAAAGAGATGAATGGGAGATAGAGAGCGGGAGAGAGTGAGCAAGAGTGAGAAAGCGAGAGAGTGAGGAAACGGGAGCGAGAGAGGGAAGGAGAAGAAATGGGAGAGATATAGAGAGGGGCATGATGGAAAAGTGAGGGAGATTGATGGAGGGGGGGGGGGGGGCGGTGTCAACAGAGACTTCACAGTGGCTGGGGAGCACACTTAGTGGTGTTGGGCTGGTATGGGGTGGTGTGTTTCAGTGGTGCAACAAGCCTTTCTAGAGTGCTGTCTAATCAGTTGTAAACCACTCTCACCACCATCACGTGCCGGAGCTTATTTATAAATCTGTGGGCCATATGTTGTTGTGTGATGTTCGATTGGTTTGATCTGATGGCTTATTTACAGTGTTCGAACCCTCATATTGCTCAATGGTGCTCTTTGTTCTATGCTGCTACCAACCATGTCCCTTGAATCACATTTTGCCAATAAGTATTTTTGTGTTCTTCAGGTCAAACAATGCTGTTCAATGCAGGACAAAGCCACAATCTGTTTCGAACATTCAATCACTCGCTATTCATTGGGGAAAACCCCAAATATTCCCATATTGAACGCAAAGTAGTACAAATCAAGCGTGCAAATGTATCTAACGAACAAATAACAAGCACAATAATATGTTTTCAAACAGTTCTGGAGATGTGGTTTACAATACGTTCTGAGCAGAGCAGCTGTCCATTTGAGCTGAAGCAAATCCATCACCTCACACTCGGGTGACTCGCTTTCTTGGTGTGTGCGCGTGAGCCGGTCTTCGCAGACGGCGCTCAGTGGCTGCGGCCCGGCCAAACGCTCACGGGCGGCTAACCATTCGTCACCTTTGGCGGCCTCAGACGCCGCTTCCACGCTCAGTTGCGGAATGAACCTAATGCAGTGGAGAGCGGTCTCGCTCACCCGCAGAAAAACAGAAATAAAGGCAAAGGGGGGGGGGGGGGAAAGAGGGGCAGAGTGAAAGTGTTTTTGTGATGTATTAGTGCACCAGACGGAGGGTTCGACATTCCTCAGCGTGTTCCCAGGCTCTGGAGGGGCTGACGGCTGGGGGATCTCATCTTCTGCTGGACTAGGGGTTTGCTGTGGCGTTCCGCGACCTCTCAACCCCTATCCTTAAAAGTAACTCTATCCTCGACTGTGTGACTAGCGCCATGTACGGTACGTGTTCAATATTTCAGGAGTCACGCATCAACTATTTATTGTCTACGATGGAGAAAAAAAATGCATTCATATTTCCTCTCTGAAACCCCCCGCCCCCCCCCCACGCCACGCCGTCTGGGGATGAAATAGGGCGCGCGGTTCAAGCATCACCGCTAACGCTCCTGCCTCGCTAGCGCTTGCGTCTATTTCCTCCAAACAACGACCAGCGACGTACAGAAAACAGAAAACAACATCCTGCTGACGTCACGCTCGCAAAGAGTACATCGACTGAAACGCCTGCGTGGGTGTGCATGTGTGTGTGTGTGGGGGGCGAGCGAATGACCACATATGGGGTCGTGGTGAGAGAGGCCCCTGCTGGTGAGGGCAGCATGCATGTGTGTGTGTGTGTGTGTGTGTGTGTGTGTGTGTGCCGGCAGAGACATCGCGGCCGATGTGTGGCTCCCTGGAGACAGCACACACTGCCCAGATGAGGCTTCCTCAGGTAATGCGATGTGACACTTTGGGTACTCTCTCTCTCTCCACCGCTGCCACTCTGACTCGTGGTCTCTCTCTATCCCTTCACTACTCTCTCTCTAAACTTGTGACTCGTGGTCTCTCTCTCTCTCTCCCTTCACTCTACCCCTGTCACTCGTGGTCTCTCTCTCTCTCTCTCTTCACTTCTCTCGCTCTCTCTCTCCCTTTTCTCTGCTCTCTATGCCTCGCAGTCTATCTCACATTCGTGGTCTCGCTATCGTCTTTCCTCTCTCTCAACCACTCTCACTTGTGGCCTTTCTCTGCCTCACTTCCTATCCACTACTTGCGTACTATTTCCCTTTGGACACACCTCCCAATCTTTCCCTCTTTTGTATCTTCCCCCTTGCACACTCTGCCCCCTTATCTTTCGCTCTTTCTACCATGTTTTGTCTCTCTAGCTCTGTGGCCCTTTGCACTCAATTTCTGCACCTCTCTCTCGGTCTCTTTCATCACACCTCGCTCTCTCCCTCTGTCTCCATCACACGCTCTGCCTTTCCATCCCTCTTTCTACCATTCATTATTCCTCTCTCTCAAAAAAGTCTTTGCTGTCTTTTTCTCTCTCCCCCTCTCTCTCTCTCTCTCTCCCCCTACCGCTCTTTATCTCTCCCCAGCCACCTCAGGCCTGGCCGGGCTTCTCCTGGTCCTTATGACACACAGAGGAGAGCCGCCATCTCCTCCTCCTCCTCCTCCTCCTCCTCCGCTCCTCTGATCAAAGGGAAGAAGAAGGTACACACGCAGCCGGTGCAGACCAGCGGTGTTCTTTTCTCCCAACGCAGGGATTTCACAAACCCTGCCCCACGTAAACAGAAAGTATCTCCTCATTTCAGTACACCGCCACTCCCGATAATCCCTCAAAGAGGAACGCTGTGTTCCTCAGTCAAAAATAAATATAAATCCATAACTTCATTCGGTGGAGAGTCCCGCACAGCTGAAAAGCAGTCAAGGTCATAGCGGAGGAGGTGGGGTAATGTGTAATATTTGGGGAAATATAAATACAAGAAACTGCTGCTCCCGAACAGCATCCGCTGGTTGTGTAAACGCTCCCTGCAACGGTTTCCTTGACTCTCAGGAAATAGGTTTTATTTGGCGGTGCACAACCACTGAAGAAACCCCCACCACGGTCGGGAGCACGAAGCGTGCATCCCACACTGTGCACAATCCCCCCCACCCCCTCAGCCGCGAGTTCAGACATCCAGAGGTCGCCGCTGAATGGGCGTTATCGTCTCCGGCGCTCCCTCGGAGACCTTCCGTGCTTTTGTTGGACGCCTACAAGAAGCAAGGCAAGACGGAGTGGAGCGGCAGCCTCTGGCGGCTCGCTGTCACCTCATGACGCCATGACTCAGAATCCCCCCCCACCCCACTCGGGGTCTGCTCTGTTTCGTAACCGCGACGTAAGATAGGGAGGGCAGAGGGCTTTCAAGTTTGACCTTGGGTGGACCAAGGGTGCTTGACGTAGTTGTTGTGTTTTTGTTGCTTCTTTCATATTAATTTTTATGGAGAGTTCATCTCCATATCTGAATATGAATGCAAAAGAGTTGATCTAAAAACACTTGGATTTAGATCTTTTATTGGATGTGTTTGGTGCATTCTGTGTGTCTTGTGATGAGGATGAGGATGAAGCTGTGCCGCTATGACGTGTGGGAATATATGGATTTTGATACAATGCCAAGGAAGCGCTTCTCACACACACACACACACACACGCGCACACACACACGCACACACACACACACGACATCCGCTGTGGCAGCTGAGGCGTGCTTCCTGGGGGACGTATAACAGACGGGCTGCTTGAGAAAATAGAAACTGACAACGTGCCACAGGGCCGTCGGTATAGTATTTTATTTTAAAGAACGCTTTACCATGTCAAGCATAATGTCGTGTTGATGAAGCTGAAGTTTTTGTTCTACAGCTTCCCTCTATCACCTCGCGAAAATGTTACATTATTGAACTTCAACATTTCCAAAATCGCTAGCTTTGAGGGCCTTTGAAATCAAACGAGGCTTTGACCGCCTCCTAACCAAGGCTTTGTCTCCGCCGTCCCGTCTGGAGCACAACCTTGTTCGACTATGCTCCCCGGGTTACCCCATGGGTTATTTCTTTGTCTTCCTTAAGTCCCTCAAGCTTCTTCCCAAAGCTGATCCACAGTCTTTTAAGTCCTTCCTCTGATGAGAAGCTTCTGAATGAATCTCCTGACTCCGTGGAGGGTCGTTGGGAGGTTTACAGTAACCTGAGTGCCGGTTATCTGTGTGTGAGAGGTGCAGCGGCGCGAGGAGTGTTCTTCTGGGATAGTGCGCACTCTTTATGGTTGGACTATAATCTGCCTCCCGCACGCGATGAGCATGGCGGAAATCCTCACCTGTTAATGCACTCGTGGGGACAGAAGCCCCAACGCCGTTCAGTTTGTGAGTGCAGGTGCTACCAGGGCTGCATGGTTCTGTCTGGAATGACGGGTCAAGATCATTATTCACCTCTAATGAGCTGCATGCGGGCGGACCGCTGAGTCACATTATACAGGGCCAATGAAATGAGCCCCCGCGGAAAAACCACAGGAACAACGCACGACCGTGCGCACCCTCGCAATACGCACCAGACGCCCACACACATGCCCACGCACATATATTCATGTCTGCACACTCCTGCCTGCAAGGTAGCTCGGTACACACACACACACAGGCACACGCACGTTCATGCATGCAAGGCGCGCACACACACACACACACACACAAGCGTACACATTTGTTGACACACAAAAACACGCGCATGCACATGACCTTGTACACCCTCACCACACACACACACGCACAAATAAAAAGGCAGAATACATGACACAAATAATAATAAATAACGACAACATAGTTTCATGTTTCATGATCATAAGGCCTGTAAATAACCATGATTGATTTCAGATGAATGCTTAACATATTTATACATTCATTAGATATTAAAACTCAAATATATATTTACAAATTCCTAGTTCTCAGATATGGTAATGTTAATGTTGCCACACAATTATCAAAAATCTGTTTGTCTGGCCTGTGTACACACCATGTGTTTGCATGACTGTGCGTGTGTGTGAATAAGTACACTCAGTGTGTGTGTGTGTGTACCGTTGTGTGTGTGTGCATTTTCAAACAACATATACTGCGAAAGGCTGGAAATGATGCCCACGGTTTCTGTGGGAGCGCCCGATAAAATAAATATTAGTTTATCGTCTCGTCTCGGTTATCATGTGCCCACACACACACATACACCCCCGCAGGTGTGTGTGTGTGTGTGTGTGTGTACACTTAGCAATCCAAATGCATCTTTCGTTTTGTATAGCTAACTGCAGTAATACTTTCTAAGATTTACATCTCAATTAACAACATCCAGCCTCCAGCCACAGTAAAGAGAGGAAATAGAATTCACTGCGCATTCCGTGACATTGATAGAACAAACATCTTCCTGTGGAGAGTTCCTGCTGGCCCAAAGAGCTAAACTACATCCTGAAAGTGTACAGAACTCCGTCTTCTGAAACAACTAATTAAACTGAATATTCCCTTCTTGATCATTGATCATTGTTTTGTAACCTTTTGTGTCATAAACATATGGCCTTTTCAGACTGTATCACTTCATTAAGGGCTCTTCGAATAAAATGTATTTGGCTCGACTATCAACAGGATAGCGTCAAGGTTCTTAGTTCGATCCCTAATGTCTGAAGCCTACCTGGAGCAGGGTGCCTTCAGCCAGACTGCTCCTGACTCTATGAATACAACCTCCAGCCAAATGACTATGAATAGGAATGGCAATAGTTACCACCGAAAGTGAACACCGCTACCACTAGTATCAAACCACTAAGCCCGCTAGCCAGGGCACGCCATCCTGTGTTTGGGCTGCCCCTGAGGATTCCCTGTTTTGAGCGGATGTGAAATGTTGCTTTGGAGCTTCAGACCCAAACATCAGAGGAATTTATTTGAGTTTTTCCACAGCTGGGAAGCCGCTGTCATAGATGATTTATATTGCGGTTTGGGGCTCCGGGTCTTTGTTCTGCTTTTTTTATTTGGTCACAGTGGGCAGGATTGTGTAGTGACTAAGAGGTGTTTCAACTCCCAGTTGTACCGGGTTAATGCCCCGATGTCCCAGACTCCCTGTGGACATCCCTGAACACGATGCAGAATCCCCCCTACCTGCACCTCACGAAGCTCCCCTCACCGAAATGCTTGAGATGACAGCGTGCACGACACAATCTTTCCGCCGAATTGTGTTTAGAGTCCTTTCGGTGGACATCGGTCAGTTACATGTGCGTGTGATGCGTGTTGAAGTCTGACATTGGATTATTTAAACTGTGTCTCAAAGAGCATCAATGTAATGAGTCGTGACGGTAGAAACAGGGTTAATGAGACATCGCTACCGATCAACCAACAAACCATGAAATCAGAAATCTCTTGTTCCTTAGCTACAATTTAACGCTGATGAGTTTGTTGAATCATCGTTTACCAGTTGAAAGAGATTCCCTCTCACAAGAAACCCATATACCCCGCTGGTCAAAGACACACTATTTATAGAAATAATCCTCTGAAAAAGACATTAGGTATCTTAAAACAAAGCCAAAAGGCTCAATTTGCATATATATCATTAGACAGATAATGACAAGATGCAAGTTTTGTTTTCCCGATTGGAATAAGCTAGCCGCTAGCACAAATTCAGATACAATACATGGAAACTTTCATTTAGAGATTCCCATTGCTATATGAGATTTGCACTGACTATACTTGTATGGTTTTTTATCTAACCTTCATCTGGACCACCGTAAGGCAAACAGACTGTCTTACCTGATCTATCTGTCTGGGCCTACGGTTTTCATGTGTAAATCTATTTACTAACATATACAGTATCTCAGGGAGCTTCAGACCAAAAACAGCCCAGGGCACAATGGTGCACAGAGCGGGGGACACGTTCAAAACGTAAAAAGAGCTTTCCATCTCTCTATATCTGGAAATGTACAGGGTCGGGTTTTTCTCCATGGCCAGTGCTGCAGCGGTACGTCACGCCATACGGACCATTGTCCTTTTGTCACCGTCGTCTATAAATGGCTTCAGTTGCGATTGATGTTGATAGCCAGTGCGGTGTAAACAGCGTGGCGCGCATGGTGAGTCGTGACACCTGGGTCGTAAGCGAAGTCCGAACAGAGTGCTTTACAGCAATTAAAAGGAACCATAAAGCCAATTCCATAAATATATGTTCACTTTAGGGATGTCTGTCACAGGCACATCCAGCATGGGACCACTTGGGTTTTTGTCCTGTCAATACACTGCATACCTCAGCAGAGCTTTCACACACACACACACACACACACACACACACACACACGCGCACACACACACACACACACACACACACAC
>JAOTIX010000120.1:4317061-4333573 GCA_027123715.1 Gaidropsarus macrophthalmus
CACACACACACACACACACACACACACACACACTGTGCAGGGAGCAGTGGGCAGCCGCGGTGCAGCGCCCAGGGAGCGGTTTATTGGGGGTTAGGTGCCTTGCTCAAGGGCACTTCAGCTGTGGATATTGAGGGTGGGAAAGCTCCCTTGTAAAGACAGCAAAGCAAATTGCAAATATTTGCTTATTGCAAATGCTTGAGGATTTTTTGGGGGGGAGGCGGGGTTGGGGGAGTATTAAGTTACTTCAATGGCAAATGTTGTCTTTATAAAGCAGCGCCTTGCTCTGTAACCCAGACTACAAAGCAGAAGACAACGCTGTGTGTTAATGGCCCTCCCATGATGCACCTGGCTGCACAGCAATGTACTAAGACATCTCAATCTGTTGCGTTGTCACTGGACAAAGTGTGCGCAAAGTTTGAATCCAGTCGCTTTCACACCACCAAATCTAGTTGACGGTAACCATGGTTACAGTGGCTGTGTTTGCGGGCAACGATGTAAAACAAGACAGTTGCTATGTTTGTCTTTACAAAAATGACGAACCTCCCTTCTGCCCCTTGAATCAGACGTCCTGTTGCTGAATGTATTTACTGAACGGTATTGTCTTTCGCCAAATAAGTGGGTCTCACGTGCTACTTCAATGCCCGCAACAGGGGGTTCCGTTCACCTGCTTACTCTGCTCTTTGTTCCAAACCGCCATTGTTCAAAAATACTGCATGTCAGGGATAATGGACAGCACATTGTGAGGTTATCAAAAAAATACTAGCGGGGCGCAGTGGATACATAAGTCCTTCCTGACGTGCTGGAGCGGGGTAGTTCACCTCTGAATACCGGGCTGTCAATCACGCCAGGCCCACTCCCTCATTTTATTAGCGCCTTCATTTAGGGCCGTGATTGAATTCAGTGTCCACATAAATGGCTCCAGGGTTTATGTTCACAAATCAAATCCCAACTGGTTCGAGGAATATCAATTACGAATTACAGGATGTTCTTTCCGCGCTCCAAGTCTATTTTAATTTGCCGGCTAATTTGTTCTAAACTGCCGTCTCCGGACGGCGGTTATGTAGACAGATTGTCCGTGGGACTGGACCGCTGAAGAACAACAACCTGTTGTCCTGGTGGTGCGCTGCATCTTCTAGAAGCTTTCTATTAAGTATTCTGAGAAAAACGACATGAGTGTAACAGGTGTGAACGCTCCAAGAAATGCGGGACTCTAACTGGACAAAAGCCTTTGCTTGAAAAATATTCTGTGAACAAGTCTTTGAGACAACCTTCATGTGGACAACAAAAACATCCTTCTCAACCCAGAGACAGCATGAACCTCATCCTCTTCCTATGATATGAGGTTCATTCGTATTTTCAGAGATCCATTCCAGGGAATCACACGCTCCTTTTGACAGACAACAAAAATTCTCAGAATTTCCATTTACCGCATCATCCCAAACATTTGCAAATGACAGGGGATGATTATTCAACGCAACCCAATGTCATAAACAACTGCAGCTTTCATTACAGGGCCATGGTCTGAGATCCTCTGAAGATTCATTGGTGAAAGAAAATACCTGTGCAACAATCATCAATTAAATGTTTAAATGTATTATATTTTCCTCAAGCACACATGTAATGCAAACACAGGTGAACGAGCTCATCTGTCACCGTCTCACCCTCCTAGGCCCTGGGAAGCAGCTTTGATATGCATGCCCTGTAAATTCCCAGGGGGACCAGAGGGGCTTTTGTTTGATTAAACCGTTTGAGTTGGTGTACCTACAGAGTTATTCATTACTTCTATAGTAAAATGTGATTTTTTTTTTTTCCCCCCGTTCCCCCGAATTTGCACATTTTACATTATTTTTACTTTCTGTATTCCAAAATCATCACATGCATTTATCTTCTCCTTGAATCACCTTGACCTTCTATTTTAAAAAACGCTCAGACCTAACAAGCTTGAAATTTGAATTAATCCATCTTCGGACGTAATTTCTGACCTTGGACACAGAGTTAATGAGTGGATGAAAGTGATTCTATTTCCGGAATGTGTTACCATGCAAATGTTACACATTGGTCATCATGAGTGCTTGCTAGTTTTGTAGAAAAACAGAGTAGAGTACAAAGTCTGAATTGATGAGCATATCATTTGTATTTGCTTAATACCAAATGGGTTGCTAAGTTTGAAAACTGAACGCAAAAAGGCCTTGTGTTTGCACCCCCAATCTGAACTCCTTTTCACCATTGCTGTATTTTCCAGATTAGGTTGTTCACATGGATGTGTCGCTTATGGTTCAAACAGTTAAGGTAGCTCAGACAGCACCCCCTTTAGAAAGATGCCTTGCTACAGCCTCTACCCTGACATCTGAATTCAGCTTGTTCTGGAGAAGAGCATCTTCTAAACCTCAAACTTCTGCAGTCTCTACTACCCCATCGCAAACTCATCTGTGACATCATCAGGTCACAGTGAGTTTGCGGGGGTGGGGTTGGGGGGGGGGAACGAGGTCCATGTCCTGCCAAAACTTGACCAGTCTTGGTCCTGCGTCAAAGGCCCTGCGGTGCTGCACGACGTGCCTTCCAAGTCAAGCTGAGCGACATCCATGTAAATTAACTTTCCTCCTATCTCCCCACATCAGCCCCATCATCCTCCCCTGCCGGTAGTGCCCCTGGCAGGATTAATTAGATCACGCATCATTATCCCCTCTTTGATTTGCTTTGCTGCTTTCCTCTGTCCACTTTCATTTCAATGCGCTGCAAATCTCCCAGCTGAGAGAAGCGGTGACATGTAAATACTATATATATTGAAAAAGATACACTGAGATTACATATCTGGAAAATTAAATTAAAACACAAAAGTGAGACCGCGTGTGCTGACGTCTGCCGGCAGCAGTCAACGGTTGGCTGAACCATCAGAGTGCACACAGAGTGACCCGACAGCAACAAAGAGACAGGGCTCCTCTAAACAAGCCTAATGGCCTCTCTCTTTACCCCGAAATTCATTCATGTTAAAAACATTAATTTCTCTTTCAGTCGGTGGCGCTTCTCTTGCCCTTGCTGAGGAGATGGAGAGACAGAGGAGTCCGTGAATGAGATCTGACGAAGGTCAACGACGATGGCTGATCTCGATCTGCTCCAGGACACGTGGGGTTCAAAAGGTAGCGTATTGAATTGTAGTGTTAATTATACAATCCTTATTGAGCCATTTAGCCGGGCCTTTCACCGGACAGGACATCAAGCGATTTCAGATACGTGTCTTGGCTTGCCTGGCTCAAGGGCAGCTATGGGTTGGGTGCAGAGATTGGGGATCGTACCCTGTGTACGTTTCGTCTGGGAGACGGAGAGCTTTACCGGTGATGTCACAGAAATCCTATTGTGATGACGTAATGATTAGTCTAATACGCTGTTCACAATATGCATAAGTACGCACACACACACCTAGGACAATATCAAGTCAGCAAAATATGTGGTATGCATCTTATTAAAACACATTTCTTTCTCTGATTGGTGAGAAGGTGACCCAAGCACATTTCACCCACCCCTGTGCCCTTCACCTCTCTCTCTCTCTCTCTCTCTCGCTAATGAAGACTCGGTGGAGGTGGATAGAGGCCGTGGTTTCCAGGGAAGGTGGTCCCTTGTTCAAGCGCACAACAGAGTTCCACCGGTTGCACCTTCACCCCACTTCAGCCGATAGCTTGAGGCCAGTTCAAACTCAAGATTTCACAGAGCCAAGATCAAATTTGAGCTTGATCTGAAATATCCAAGGAGCAGTTCTAACTATTGCAAAATAAGAATTGACCATTTATGATCCACTTATATAAATGGTTATATTCAGGGTACAAAGAAGTATTATTTATAACCACCAAGCTTCTTGAACTACTTTCGGGCCAGGCAGACTTGGACTACACAGGAAGATTTATTCACAATGACCTTTATAGCTTTTTCTTTTCGTCAATAACAAAAAAAAACTTTGAACCTAAAAAGAGAACCACATCGAACCACAGAATATTTTGCTTAGCCGCAGCTTATGCAACATGCCCCTTTCTAATTAGTCCATATAATAGCTCTAAAAAAACCCCGACCGGACAAACAGTGGGGTAGCCTGTGGTGAAGGCAGGCACCATTAACAGCCGTTAAACAACCAAGGCCCAAAAGAAAGGAAGACCAGATCTGTTATAGATTGTTAGGTCTCCAACCTAGATAGCAAACCAAAGGTTGGAACCATCACGCCGCCGCTGAAAGGGGCTTTATCGACGGCGAACTCCTGGACAAAAGAGGGGCTTCAATTGGAGCCTGAGCATATCTCTCCGCGGGGGGTGGTGGCTTTGACACCTCACCCCACCTGCGGACGCTGTAGCCGCCCCGACGCACATCGACCGGGGAAGAGGCCCTCTTGAATGGAAAAAAAGGAGAGGGCTTCATGAATAACCATCGATAACCTGGCGGGGGTCAAAGATTATACACAACGCGCCCCTGGAGCAACAGGCAGGTAACCCCACCACCACCACCACCACCCACCCACACCTCATTACCGTCTGAGCCACTGTAAACATCACCCAGTAGCCCGGCCAGCTGCGGAAGCACAATACTTTCATGTAACAGGTATTGCTCGCACTGGAGTCAACAGAAAGGAGGTACAACGCAGGGGTGTGTGTGTGTGTGTGGGTGTGTGCGTGTGCGTGCGGCGGGGGGGGGCGAGGGAGGTGCCCTATTTGATGGATGGGTTCTCTCCAGATAGGGGCGAAGCCGGAATGAGGATAGTTCTTCGGAATTGACACGATCCAGCATCTCCGCAGCGTCCTTGCGGAGGAAACGCACCCCCCACCCCCCAAACCACCACCTGCCCCGATAATGCCTCGATTTCCTCCAAGTCGTTCCGGATGCAGCACATCGCTGCCAAGGGGGCCGGGGCAAAGTTTCACTGTGAACTGAACAAATCTCTTTTTTTGATGTTGCAGCAGAGAAGGGGGGAGAGGCAGAGCTACAACCCGAGCAGCAGCAGGAACGTTTACAGAGATGAGACTCGCTGGTGCGGTTAAGAGAATACAGTCATGGGGGGCGGGGAAGGGGTGAAGAGATGGACATGTGCTCTACTCCGTGATAAGTAACTCGGACCCAATTACAGCCTGCTGAGTTATATAGTCGCGACCTTGGAAGGCCTCCCCTCGCCGGGATGGTAAACAAGCAACAAACTGTGTGTTTTTCATTTTCCATCATGCGATGCAGTGTCGAAAAAAGATGAGGGTTTGTGTTCAAATGGTAGCTCGGGTCTTTCGGTGTATTATCCGGCTAAAGGGAGCCTATTTTGTTCCATTTCACAAATCTGAGGAAAGCATTGGCGGTGACTCTGCTTTGGTTCTTGTGAAGAAAAGAAAACCTTAATATATTAGGTCCTGATGGGAAGAATAGAGCAAGAAACACAAACGCCTACTAACAAGTTGGTCATTCATCGAGGAACAATGCCAGATTGGGCATTTGTAATTGTCTGGACGGAATATTAATTGAACTGCAAAATTAACAATTGTTTAAAACACAGAGTCAGAGAATAAATAAATAGACATAAATGACAGCGAGAAAGCCTTTATTATATCCTGCATGAAATGTTTTTCATATACACAAGAGAAGACTGAAGACAAGCGAAGACTTGGTGAGCAAAGTCTTTCCCTCTGGGCACAGCTGTGTGACACGTGTGATTTAACTCAATGTTGTGTTACGGTGTGGTGAAAGTGACACTAATGACCATGACCTAAAATCAATGTAGGAGCACCGGTGTCGGTGTGAGGTTTGATTAGATGCTGGTGAGCAATTCTGATGGACAACCGTTGGCGATATATATTATTGATGATACAATTAGCAGAAGTAATCAGTTGATTAGAATTTTGCTAGTGGATGAGTAATTGTCATGACAACACTTGCTGGTCATCGTTCATCTTGAGTTCCGGAAGGTGGGCTTTGCCCATTATCGATCTTATATCGATATAAATTATTAATCAATCAAACCATAAAGGTATTAGTGGCTGGCCAGTTGCAGTTAACAATAATAGCTTGAAATTAAGCGGTTAATAAATATATTAAGTCAGAATTCTGACCTGATGATGATCCTTAAAATGTGCATTTAATTTGTTTTCAGGTTAAAAACCCGCTTCAATCTGAGGTTTCTGAACAAAAACAGTCTGTTCTTTGAGAGCACGGTGCCACAGCGCCCCCCAGTGGCCCACTTTAAGAGGGGGCGCAGATGCTATACAACAAGACGCTATTGGAAACCTGCACTCCATCAGAGAAGTCTGCAGAGGAACCAAATGCAGATCCACACTTATGGTGCAAATTGCATGGCTACTCAAGCAAATATTCAATTTTAAATAGTGTGTGTACAAATATATATAAATACACACACACACACACACAGTCTCCATAGAGACTTGCGAATAATGAAATAAATGCACAAGGAACGACTTGTTGAAATTGCAGTTTTAGAGTTCAGTGATGGATGGTAAAAAGTTTTTGATTGAAGAAGTAATGAATACTGTGTGTGTGTGTGTGTGTGTGTGTGTGTGTGTGTGTGTGTGTGTGTGTGTGTGTGTGTGTGTGTGTGTGTGTGTACCATACTAAACAGGTAGAAATGAAGTGTCTAAGATAATCCGTCATGGCAGAAACAAATTAGTATGCAGAATAAAATAGATAATTCTTTGTGTAGAAAACTATTTGAATCACCACCAAGGTGTAAATAAACTCTAAACATATCTCAGAAGACACTCTTTGTAAACATATGTGCGTGTTTGTAAAAAAAATGAAATAATATCTAGGGTTTGGCCACAGAAATACAACACTACAATACTTTCCCCCCACAAGCACATGTCATGCAGACAGCAACACGTACAGCTATACAAATCCCATCTGCTCACAGCTACGAAGATGTGATGGTGCAAATACAACAGTTAAATGTTCTGATGTTAGAGTGGATTATGACACAGCCAGTGGACTCTTCACAACATTCATCACGGCGCCCGTAATGTAGGGCATACACAAATGAAAAACTCCAACCCACGTTCTTACGGGGAGTCCCTCCAGCTCAGTCTACTATCGGAGCACAAGCATTTTTTGTTCCATGCCAAAGGGCTTCAGCTGATGGTCCACCTGAATGACTAGATGTAGCCGCAATGGGTTTCTCTGCGAGATTTGGATCTGTATATGGAAGTCATTCTTGTGACAGAGAACAGTACTGGGGAATTCCAGTACGGCTGCAAAGTAAAGAACTGTACTAAGCCCTCCGAGAGCAGTTTTAGAGTGTGTTCAATGCCCGTCAGATGTCACATACCCCACCCCAGTTGAAAGGGACACACGCAGAAAGTGGTCCATTCTGGATGAAAAGAGATCAACTATACATCTACAGCGGCTCTAGCTGTGGTTAGCTGTATATATACTGCAGCGAACCGAGAGAGGTTTGGGTCACTTGCAGCGGGTCAGGTGAGTTAGGTGACACAGAGTGGATAAACGCAGGACGAGTCCTGAGTCAATCACAAGGGCATTCTGGGCCGTGTGCGAACAGGGGACGGCGAGGTTCAAAATACTATCTCACGACTACAATCTGTTCTTGGTAGCCTTTACCACATCATCCATAGCCAAGGTCCGCCAAGGACAGAGCAGTGCGGACAGTACAGATGATCACAACATGGACGCTAAAAAAGGAACCCCTGGCAGCCATTGTGACAGAGTCATGCTTCAATCAAAATTATTAAGGAAGACACATGGCCAACAGAACATTTACTGTGGATAAAGAGAGGCGAGTGCCCCCACCCACACACACACGCACATTTAGTCATAAACACACCCACACATGCTGGTTTTAGTCCACCGGCACGTCTGCGATGCTGGGCCTCATAGAAACCGTGGCCTGCTTGGACTCCCTCATCTTGTCCAGGCCGAAGAGAAGGTCCAGCTGTGTGACGGGACGCAGGCGGTCCTCATCCAGACGCCTGCAGGCAAACATTACCCACAAACCCCAAACTAAGACCGGTGGCACAAATCCTCGCATCGTCATTGCATGCAAAATAGCCGTCGGTTTCTCCTCTACACAAACGCCTTTGTGGTTGCCGAGGCAACAAGGAATGACCGCTAACACAGGCCTTTATTCTTTTGTTGCCTTTTTTTTGCCTTTTTTTAATAACTATAAATAAAAGCCCACGACTATATTGATCCATATATATACACCTATTACCATATGCACTAATAACCTCCAGTATTATAACATTGCAGTGTGTAGGAACACATGCTGTGGAGTCTGGTAGCGTGAGTCAGAGTCTCTGACCAACGAGGAGTGAGCCGGACGCGAGCATGACTCAGCGGTCAACCGAGGTTTCTCATAAGAGAAACTTCAGGAGAGAAATCAACTACAACAATTCCATCCGCAACACGCGATGTGCAGCAAACAGCAGCAAGTCCGTGTGCGCCGAGCAGTGATGACGACCTCTGACCTCTGACTCATCCTGGATTAAGTAGGATAACGATTGCTTTCCATTGACTGATCCGGTTTGTCAAATTGAATGTGAAATGTGAACATTTCATGATCTGTCCCTCGGAAGAACGACCGTCACAATCCGTTTCATTTCCCTGAGGTAAAGTAAATGTATGTTATTTTTTGATTGATTGATAAATGATACCCGTGTGAATTATCTTCAAACATATATGAAATGTATATAACAAGAACGCACATTTTTTGCTACAAAAACCTCGGAACTTGAGTGACAGCCCTGACTACTTCAAAATATTTGCACAAAATGTATACAAAAAAACATGGTATAATCACTTGGCACATCCCACACCCATCTGCTCAGGGCCGTCAGGGCTAGGAACATAGATTTATAATCATTATAATTACACCGTCTGTCACACCCTGGTGATAAACTGACGATGTCTGCTTAGGAATTCGAAGCCCTGAGTGAAAAGAAACACTTGAGTTTCAATGGCCACTTCAAGAGAATATTTTAAATAAAATATATTTCTATTGTTATTGTGGAAAAGTTAAGGCGCATGTTCTTATCATAAATCCTAATTAATTTGGAATACAAATGTTATTTCTAACACGAAATAACCTGACACTTAACCCTAGCGTGTCTCTTTCAAATGACCTTTGCCTTAGAATCCTTGGTTCTTATACACCTACGGTACATACGTATCTAACGGCTGTGTATTTCCCATGACCTACCCCTCCTCCTCCTCCTCGCTGTCCGGCACCTGCTGGGCTATCTGCCTCATCTGCTCCTTGCGGACGTAGTCCCTCACGCGGTACATGGCGGCGTCGCGGCACAGCTCCCGTAGGTCGCTGCCTGAGAAGCCCTCCGCCTTCTCTGCGATCTCCTTCAGGTTGATGGCGTTGCTCAACTGGCCACAGGGAGACACCGACACGGAGAATAAATCATTTGCGTGTCGTGGTCCAAAAACGGCGGCTGGGTAAAGTGAATGCACAGTCATAAATAGGACACATTAAATGATCTGTTACTGAATAGATGGTTGGAAAGGAGGAATCACGTCTTGAGGATTGTGACACCGCTGGGACATTGGGATGGAAAGGTGCCATCATCTCTTTCAAGGCAATATAAAAGAGCATTCAGAGGACCTCTTCCTGACCGGAGTAAAACTATTGCGATGGGCCATAATGCAGGGAGGACTGTTGATTAGATTCCGATGCCATGCCGCTCTGCATTCGTAACACTATCACAAAAAACATTTATTCATGGGCAAAGTTACTTGACGTTGACACTAAAAAGGGCAAAAGAAAATAAGGCTATTTCGGAAGCTAAACATGCTTACGAAGGCTCAAACAGAATACCAGAGGAACTACTTCAAGGACAAATGCAAAGATTACACACTCCAGCGGCAGATGGGTATTTAAGACATCACTTCCACTTAAAGATGAAATACAGAGGGATACAGGGACGACAAGGACAACTATGCATTTAAAAACAAAGGCTGGGGTTGGCATCTTCAGAAAGTACAAAAAAGTGTTAAAAAATAAATCAAGAGCTTACATTTTCCCCTGCCAAGATGAGCTTGAGGATCTCTTGTCTCTCTCTCGCTTTCTGTGGAAAGGCAGACAGACAAATAATGGAACAACCCCCACATCAATGGACTATCTAGGGAAAGGTCGAGTACTTAAAACCTGATGAAAATAAGTCATCAAGTGAGCACCATAATTGGTACCATCTCTCATTACGGTATTCATACAACCCTGTGATGAATACGTCATGGCTAGTCTAGTTTATGAACTAAGGGCCAATCCCAAAACAGCAGCAGAGCAAGTAGCAGCCGTATCAGTGGTGTGTTTCATCTTACAGGCAAGCCAACATGGAAGGTGGTGGGCATTCGACGCAGGATGGCTGGGTCCACATCTTGGGGTCTGTTGGTCGCCCCCATCACCATCACCTGGCAAAGACCAAGATCACAACATTCAGCCTCTCACCTGGCTAGCAGTTTTGAATGAGGTGATTCGGTCTCTCAACTGGCTAGCAGCTATAGTTCTGGATGAGGACATTCAGCCCCTCACATAGCTAGTAGTGGCTATAGTCCAGCCCTAGGCCATTCAGTCTCTCACCTAGCAAATAGGTCTATAGGTCTGTATGAGGTACCTGGCTAGTTGCAGTAGTGTCCAGGCCATCCCACAGGCTCATGAACTGAGCCTTCATCATGGCTGTGGCCTCATGGTCCATGCTGGAGCGGTTCCTCAGGAAGGAATCTGAAGCAAAGATATGCAAGTGGTCGTCACTTGAAATGCTCTCAGATGTAACAGATATTAATTAATTAAGATATGTGACCAATATATGCCAAAATGCTAAATGTGAACAAATAGCAACCTCATGAAGACATACTGACCGATTTCATCAATGAAGATGATGCAGGGCTGGATTTTCACAGCTAATGAGAAGACCGCAGCCGTCAGCTTCTGTGATTCGCCGTACCACTTGTCCGTCAGTGTGGATGGCTGCAGGTTGATGAACTGACAACCGGAAGCTTTAGCTGTTGCCTTGGCAATCAGAGTCTTTCCGCATCCTGGCGGTCCAAATAAAAGCACGCCTGAAAGGGAAAACCATTTAAAGTAATGGAACACGACCGGAATGATGTCATCTTGGCCACGATTAGGTGACTTAAAGGTCAAATTATGAAACAAAGAATTTGTGCGTATTTAATGATATGTCCCATTCATGTGGGATTTATTTTATTCTGCTCTAAAGACGATAACCCAATTCATCAAGACACACAGACAGAACAAAAAAATTAACTGTGCAAATGGAATATGGATTAACAGACACCTCTCTAATAAACAGCCAGATCAATCGTGCTGAACCAACATTTAAAGTACATGTTGAAGTCTGCCTTATGACAGGTATGGAGTTGTTGCTCTGGTAGTTAAGCAGTAGATTAAAATAACATGCAATTCTGTGTGGCTTTCTGTGAATATATGCACATTTCTTTGGGAGTATTTTGGGGACTTTGAAGTCAGAATTCTGACTTTAATCTGAGAATTGTGACTTTAAATTCAGAACTTTTAGGGGCAGTACCTTTAGGGGGCTGGAAAAGCTTGGATCCAGCCAGCAGGTGTCTCTTCTGAAATGGGAGGATGACTGTGTCCTGCAACTCGTAGATGACCTCGTCCAGCCCAGCTATGTCCCTCCAGGTCACCTGCAGAGAGGAAGTAAACACCTTTAACCTCTGCTGATCACAAACAAAGCAGGAAGTATGTGCCTTTAGCACTCTGCTGAATCCCAAACAGTGTCTCTAGTTCAAAAGAGATTGTGATTGCCTCAAACACACCACCAACAGGACCTGTGACAATTGAACTGCTTGACTTGAACAATTGTGTCCAAATATAGAGATACAAAAAAGAGGAGCTTGAAGGCGGGCACATTATGTATATAACATTATTATTATTATTATAGTCTGTTGAAATTAACTATGGTTTTCAAACCTTTATTGATCGTGGGTCCACTAGGAGTGATGCAATGTTCATCTCATATTCATTGAGTTTAACCCCCTCCACACCAATCCTCTTCATCAGCTGCTCTGCCTGTCATAACCAACACAACATGTAAAAGCAATACAAAGTAGCAATGTTAGTGACAAACAATAATATTCAGCATTTAACAAAACAAAGCTTAGACAAACTCATTGTACCTTTTTCTTTGCCAGGTTCTTCTGCTTCTGAGTAGGATCCATGGCTTCCATGACCCATTTGATACTGTAGTATGTGGCAGCGCCAAAGATGGTCAACCTTAGCAGCATGCCCACCACCTCGTTCCTGGTCAGGGGCCGCAGCAGGGCTTCCCGCGGGAGATCTTTCAGCAGCATCTCATTGGTCAAGGGTCAGTCCATTGACTCTAAAATAAAACGAGTGCGCGATTTTGGGATTGAGATTGAGATTAGAATAACTGTCACGCTCAATCTGAACCAGCTAGCGTGTTTAGATGTATAGTTTAGATCAGTTAGACACATTGAAACCAAACGGTTATAAGTAGTCAAACACTAGGGTTGAATTTCAAATTGTGTGATGGCATTTGACAAGCATCAGCAGCATCATAATGATGCAAGTGCCAGGGGATGCTGTAAGGCAAGCTAACTGTTTTAGAATAAATAGCAAATTGCAAACGTATACATACTAATGTACATTCATATATATATAATGGAATACTAAGATCTTGCTTCTTTATAAATGTAATAGATCTAATGTATTTATTTCCATCATAACTAGTGAAACCAAGGGACCACTTACATACAAGGAAAATACGGCTGGATGTCATCAGAGTCGGCGCGGTCGCCATTGTGCTCCGGCTAGAAACAAGCGCTGCAGTTTCCATGGTGTATTTTGTTCCGTTTTTTTGTTAAAACGAAAGAACCACTGGATGGCAGAATTGTACTCGTTTTAACAGTCCTAAACACCATCACGCTCAGAACTGCAGGCGGACATGCCATGCCAATATACCATTTTCACTTATAATGGAGAAGGTTAAATCATATGAGGCCTATACAAATAACATACGATCATATTAGATTACAATATAAAATACTTTCCAAATGGCAAACACGGCAAATCAAACATTTTCTCAGTTTTTTAAGCTAATGCTGTATTAAATTGGACACTTTCAGTGATGATAATGATGATTAGCTGAATTATCGTGTGATTGGACACTCAACAATCCAAGATGTGTCCAATTCAAGAGACTACATTCCGAAAAGTACTTTGTGTCCCTGTGGGATCATGTGGTCTGATTCTCTTTGATTTCCACTCATTTCCAATTTTATTTGATGGTGGATAATTCAGTCTCCTTAACACCGGCCACACAGATAAGGCTGTAACAAATGGCCTCCTCCAGCAGGGCCATTCATCACACCGGGGCCAAAGGGATTCCAAGTGTCACTGATTAAGAGCTATACCGCTACTTTTGAAATGGCTTCCTCCTCTGCTTGTGTCCCATCTCTTCACTTTCTTGTCTACTCCATGATTGCATAGGAGTATTTGCCCTAATATAATAGAAACATTTGCCCTTTTGCAGGCATATTGATTTAGTACTATGCAATGAATAAAGTGAACGTGGATTTATTTGTAATGATTCCCTTGATGGCCTAATAAGGACACCTACTATTTGTTTTATGGTGTTTAGATAGAATATATGGGTCAAGTCCATTTTATTTGTCTGGCCCTTAATCACACTTACTGTCTCAAAGGGCTTTAAAGGCCAACATTACACGCCACCACACAACCCTATACATTTCTCCTCTTCCAAAGGATGGAAACCAGAAGCATACAGTACCACTCCATCCACCAAGGTAGTCCTGCTGTCACCAATATACAAACCCCCAGTAAGCTGCAAGGGGACACATATCACCATAATATATATACATATAATATATATAATATCATAATATAATTAGTAGGCCTATGTGTAATCGGTATAACAATGACGTGTAAAATACATGCTCGGACAGTTCTTTTATTTAATCTTTGAGCACTCTGAGAGGAAAATGTAGTCACTTTCGCATTTGATTCCACCTTCAAGGGCTTTGAGTCAATGCACGTGCATTGAGCATGCTGGGATTTCTATGTTTGTAATTGTCTTGATTTAATGACTTCATGTCATTTTACTGCGTTCCGTTCCGACATTTCATACATGAATGAAATTCTCTTTTACACCGAAACATGCATTGAGTGATTGGATCAGATTTTATTTATTACACCGTGTGCACCGCGGTGTACAACGACAAGCCAGCTAAGCGGAACTAGCTATGACATTTATTCTATTAACCAAATATACACCAGAGAGATGTAAAGTCATGCCTCACCACCCACCTTTCACAAATTCCTTTTTCAGAATGGTTGGATGAATAAATTAACTTATTTTCCCTTCACCCACCTCAGTACAGTTGCTTCAGAAGACAATGTTTAACCGTTCCTCCATATTTTACAGTCCCATTAGAATTCCACTGTCCCAGTGACAATAGTCGTATTGTATGTATTAGTTCAGAACGCACCCCCCACTCCCCGCACGCGCTCAGCTCCACCAACCGTCAAGTCCAGCCCTGTAGTGGAGAAGGGAGAAGGCAAACCGACTGCAATTTCAAAACACTTTAGGTCATGAAAACGCTTCATAAAAAGCTTTTTAATCCCCCCCTGCACTGCAGCGTGAGCGCTCAGGAGATAGTGGACGGCAGGGCCGTTTTTGATGGGTCCAGGCATGAAAGCACAGGACCTGCGTATCTGCAAAGTGCAGTCGCGGCTCCACAACACCTTTCAACACCCAGCCCACCGACAGAATACAAAAAAAGGACAACATTAAGCTCACTTGACTCTAAGCCGCCGTCATGTTCCAGGTTGATTTATAGGCTACCTTGAAGCTAAAGCCTGGTAGGTTGATGGAGTTTTTGCGTCCATCATTTCTTTTGACTTTCCTCTTTGGTTTTGGGAGGGAAAACAAGACAATTAATGGCATTGAATATAATGGCTGGTGAAAGACACACTTTTCTTTTTCAGTTTGCCATTTGGTGTCCTGTACAAACATGAGGATGTAGGCCTGCAGCAACGTAGAACATCTGATGCAAAAGCTCTCAGCACAGGCTGAGAGACACAAACACTGTGCAACAAGGCCCATCAAACAGGTAAACGACTGCACAGCTTTAGTCAACATTCAATAGTTAATTATCCCAGTCTCACAGAAACGACACAGCCCTCAGAATCCCAAAAGACAACCATTACCAATCATCATTTGTTTACCTCTTATCAAATTGAACCAAACATATTTATTCGAGATCCATTCTCGAAATTGTGTTTCATTTCAAAGAACACACATCATCTTGAAGATCTGCATCCATCATTGTCTAACTGTTCAGTACGGTTACAGAATGAATCTCACAGCAAAAAAACAGGAGACGAAGGGGTTATGGCATTTGACAGAAGGGGTTATGCATTTGCATACAACAGATGTATGAAAGGATGAATTCAAATCAAAGAGGAGCTACTGGTTCCACAGTTATTAAAACTGCATAGAAAGTGTCCTCCAGCATTTGGGTTTTATACTCTTTGGCATTCAGGAAGGGTACTTAAGACAGGAGAACAAAGATTATAACTTGCTATTACAAAGTGCAGTTCTGCTGTGTCTGCTCCTTGTTAATGTGCTGCTATGTTACGTCGGTGGTCCACCAAGCAGCAACAACATCGCAGCGTAAAGTGAGATGGTGTAAAGATAATGAGTTCCCAATCAAAGATGCAAGAGGGAAAGTGTTTGCTAAGATCTTGTTTCCAACTATCCAACTACAAATAAAAGCCTCAAACGTGTCATTGTTTTTAGAAGATGATCAAAAACCATTAGACTCCCTTGCAACCGGCAGCCATCAAGGAAGACATCTATAAACAGCCTGTCAATGGCCTCCACAAGAGGCAGAAGACACATTGCTCATCCATCCATCCACACCCTATCAGCATATACTGTAGCATGGCACAACCGGAAGCTATGGAACTGGAGTTGAGGCAGGCTACCCTCTCTGGTGCATCCTAAACAGGCTAACCTCCTGGGTTAGGTTGTGGAGGTCTGCATTGTGTTGGTGTGCATGCGTATGTCTGTGTGTGTGTGTGAGTATGAGAGTGTGTGTGTGTATGTGGTGTGTGTTTGTGTTTGAGAGAGGGAGGTGATGGTGCTTATGAATGGTGTGTGTGTGTGTGCGTGTGTGTGAAGTGAGGGGTGGGTCGGGGGGGTGGGGGTTAGCAGGGGAACTTGCGGAGCCCCGTTTGACAGGTGGAGAGACGTTTAAGTTCAAATCGTGCAGGACTTGTCCATGGAGTAGAAACAATTGGCCAGTTCCAGCTTCCATTCATCAAAGTGACAGTGGCCGGCCGCGTGGAAATGAAGGAATAAATAAAGGAGAATGCACTCAGTGTGCAGATGATGTCGACGCTAGCGTCCAGGTACACACACACACACACACACACACGCACGCACACACACACACACACACACACACGCACACGCACACACACACGCACACGCACACGCA
>JAOTIX010000120.1:4382185-4393858 GCA_027123715.1 Gaidropsarus macrophthalmus
AGGGGGGAGTTGGGAGCGGGTGGAGGGGGGGCATACTATCGCCCCGCTGTGTGTTGGTCCGCCGCAATGGCGAGCTGCCCCCCTGCGGATCAGCCTGAGCACATACGACCAGCGCCTCTGGCACACAGGACGCCAGGAGTGGGGGTTGTGGGGGGGGGGGTCACATTGAAATATCCCCCCCCACACACACACACACACACACACACACACCATTCCCACGTCTCCAAGGCCTGTGTGGCTCATGCACCACAAACTCCTATCTGTGAGATCAGACCGCCTCCTCCTCCTACCGTCTTCTGTCCATGAAGGCTCAAACCGGCCCGCTCCCCCTTTAAGATGAGGTAGTTCGTCTTTTTTCTTTTTTTTCTTCTATTTTCACAGATGAATGGAGTTTTGAGACGACACATCTCATTGGTGCATCTTGAATTATCAGATAATTGGATCTGGCTGCGGTCAGGGCACGCTTGAGCGTCACACACGACGGGGCCGAGGCTCCTTTTCATGACGGCGGAATATTTGATCCGTTGGTCGTGAAAAAGAAGCGGGGCTTTACCGAGGACGTGACACTGAAACTTTAATTTCAGGAGTCAAATTGTTACGGCGATACGTATGTGGAGATGCACGGAGGGCGAGGAGAAAATGCAATCCGCGATCGACGCTACGAACGTGTGAAACTGCGCGTACGTGCGCGCCGGAGCGCCTGGGCAAACGGCTTTGCCAGCCATATATACGCATTCACTTGCCTGCAGCAACGTTGGCCACATTAAAGGCTTTGAGACCAACCAGTGCTCAGTCGGACGCTTAAGGCATATTTATGGAGTGGAGAAATATTAATTCCTGCATATAGCCTGTTTTATGAATACAGTTCCATCCAAAAAAACGTTTCAGGTATTTCACTGAGAATTTATATTCCCTGCAGAGCCTCGCAGCCCCTTGTGAAGACATTGCCGCGATACAGTGGCGTGAAATGGGCTCATGATGGAACGCTAGATTAGAGAGGTCTGCATATCATTTCCTCCCCATGTAGTTGGTGTAATAGATGAGCTTTAAGCCATAACAGGAAGTAGCTTGCGTGTTTAGTTTTTTTTTTTTTTGGGGGGGGGGGGATTGCCTGCCCTATGGGAGCTGAAGCATCTGTGGATTCTCCACATTTACACAAACAAACATAACACACATAAATGTAAACGGTGGGGCACATATGGCAGAAATGGAAACAATCCATTATATCCTCTATAATTTAACATTGTAATATCAAAATGTATGATTTTCTTTACTATTTGTTTCGTAAAAGTACATATCAATATATTTCTGGATTGCATTTTTTGTAATCTTTTTCTGATGTCATTGGTGTCTGGAACAATGGTCGGTGTTTCTGGGGTTCCAGTGCAGTCAGATAATGGACGACGGATCTACAGGCCAAGACTTCCTCTTCCGCAGAACACAACGAAATCAATATTTTTGGTTTGTGTTTCAGGTCCAAACTACATTCCATCTATTCTCCACAAACAGATATCAAAGCTAATAAAAAAAGCTACATAGTTGTGGAGAAAGACCGTGATACCTAGCTGAGGGTGTGTTGATGGAAAGAGAGCAGTTTTAAATCCGAGACAAATACCCCCGGATGGATTTGCCAGACGTGATACCAGCTGTGCAATGTTGCCAGGGGAAGTGGTGTTGCATCGCCATGACGTTCAGCATACATTACAGAATGATGCTTCAATATCAATAGATATTATAAGCACAATGTATGAAGGCTAATGTATTGTTAAAATCCAGCGACAACTAAGTAACTGAATGAGAGACAATGACAAGACAAAACGTGAATAGAGATGTATGTAGAGTGTAAATTATATATTGACAGCAAGCTATTGCCAAGGTGAGTGTTTTTTGACATTTGCTATATTTACTTTAAACAAAATAGAGTGACATGTTTGCTTAAAATGATGATCGATGGCTGTGGAATTGTGTGTCAGTTCAGTATGTTAGTATAAGAGAGCTGAAAGTGTCTCCCACTCACTTAGATTATGAAAACTGCTGAAGTCAAGTGTTTTGAATACTCCTCCTTGAATACTCCTCCTGTGCACTGGAGATACTTTCTTTTGTAACCACATTCATGAGAAACATTTCAGTTGAAATAATATACATTCTATGAATATGTATGACAATATGCAAATACTAGTCATAAGCAAAGCCCTTTCCTGTTCGATAACCTCTCCTAAACCTCTGAGACCTAAGACAGTCTGAGGGGAAATGCTGAAAGCTGAATTCTGACAGCTGAATGCTCAGAGGACGTTGGATCGATTTGAAATAAAAAACCATTAGAACCCAGCCAATTTGTCCGAATCACAGTGAAAGCCGCCGGGTCACGAAAGTGGCTGAGCGGCCCGCATTCCATCAAAGTGCTGCTTTGTGGAGCGTTTCCGCTGGCTGAAACACCAGACGCCACCACCACCACCACCACCACCACCACCACCACCACCACCACCACCACCCATCCCCTTGCACCCTCCATGGCCACGAACCTCCAGATCAGCCTGATCTCCCACATACTCAGCAGGGTGCGACAGTCACACCACCCTTCCATTAATCATGTATAACTCCAGATAGCAACGATGCGCGATGCTCAGACCGGGCAAACAAACAAACAGGGAAATCGCATAAATATCAATTTATCTCTGGCTTCCTCTCCGTAGCTCTGTGCTTCCAACGGCATCAGTCGTCCTTACCACTCACTCCCACTTCACCGCGATTAATCCTGCTTAGAAGACGGATGAGATACACACTGGCTCTGCCCGCTGTGTGCTCTCTCCTACCTCCCTATAGTGCAAATCTAAAGTCTCTCTCTCTCTCTCTCTCTCTCTCTCTCTCTCTCTCAGATGGATTAAAGACCTTAATTATAATAATAATAAACACACTGTCAGCCAACCAAATATTAGAGCAATTAGCGATGGCCACTAATCCCGCCATCTTTGTTTCAGGCCAATCAATGCTTTGGCACGAATAAGACTTAGTTAGCTCCTCGTCATCATTATGCTAGTCCAAATCACCTGTCAAAACGCATGGCAACGCAACTCTGCTTGTGCTAACAGCAGCTAGGACCGAGGGCTCGCCCCACTAAGCCACACCCCGGGGGCGAAGCATTATCGGGATGAATCATAGAGTTATAAATGAGTGCTGACAACGTAGGCTCTGGGTACGTGCGCCAGGGAGTGGGTACAAGGTCGTCCAGGTGAAGCCAGGGACCGGATCTAGTGGGGGGCATCCATCTTACTTAGTTACTGCAGTGGGATAATCCTGTCCACACCTATAGGACAGCACTCACGGTAATGAAGGGAAGGATTCCTAGCAGTGAGTGTATATGTAAAATGACTCTGAACTTCTAAAGAATAGTGACTCACCGTAACGTGGAATGGGCAACTGATTTAGAAAAAAAGAAGGGGAAGAATGTACAGTTACTCAAAGTATGGAAGACTGTGAGCACAGCTTTACATGTGCATATGTTTGAATCCAAAAATGTTGCAGGGGTACATTTTCAAGCATTATAAAATAAAGTGAGCAACCAAACCAAGCAACCACCACTTCCCCACCAACAGACAAACACATGTTCCTTTCGAAGACAGACATTTTGAATGGACTGAGAAGAGGAAGGATGCTGGATTGAAGGAGTGCGCCTCTCATCCTGTTCACCAAAACCCTTTTTTTGCTTTCTGGGCTTCATCTACCTGTCATGAATCGCAGCGCAGCTCTGCTCCTCTTGTCTTAGTTCCCGTAGCACCTGTTACCACGTCAACGCACGGCGTGTGACTCCACACATCAGACCGACAGGCGCGGCACTCTGCCAGCAGAAAGGCAGCCGGCCCCGGCTGCCAGAGCTGTAAAGCGGGGGACACTCGGGGTGGCGGAGGTGACGGCCATCAGCGAGGTGGAGACGGTGTCACGGCCGCTGATTGGTGGATGGTCGGAGGGGGGGAAGAGGGTTAGTGTTGTGGCGTGAAGTGGAAACGACTGGCGGCGGAAAGCTATTTAGGGTTGATCTTTGATCCCTGAAGCAGAGTTTAAAATGACAAACCCCCCGGAATCATATTGGACCGGCATATTACAGACCCTCTTCCAATGCATGTGCGAGACGACAAACACGATGATGATGTGCTGTTCAGCTGCTAAAAATGGAATCATGATTGGGAAGAACATATGGTAAGCTAGCAGTAGAAGTTACAGAAAGAGCTCACATGAACATCGCTTCAGTTTTACCTCAAAAGACACGTTCAGTTGAACCAAACTTAATATACAGTATGTAACATCCATCCTCCCTCAAGTTATGCAACCCTTCCATGTGTTGTCAGATCTACTGAGGTAAAACACATCATGCTAAACAGTCCAGCGATCCGTGGGAGTAGAATGGGACCCGACCAAGACCAAATAGACAAACAAGGACCCTTCAACCGTATGGGTCCATGTTCAGTTCTCAGATCCTTTGGCTGGGTTAGACCCATGAAGACATATACCCCAAAGCCATCCCTGAGCATGACTCAGAATTCCTGCTTAACCTCCACCTACTTCTTCGTGATATGTGGCTGAATTCACCATAACTCCTTCAGGATAAAAATGTAAAAAGTAGAAGAGTACTAAAATATATTTCAGTGAGCTTTGCACATGAGGCTAAAAATGTGGAGTATACATCAGACAACGCTTCCGTTCAGAGACGTTTGTTGGTCACGGTGTGTGAGTGTGGTGGAGCTTGCTAGGCAGGTAGCAGTAGTAGGTAGACACAGAAGGTGGAGGAGATAGCCCCATCCACTCCACAATGGTAACAGATGGGGGAACCCAAGCAAGGACACACAGCTTAGCAGGCCGCACACCTACCTCCGTCAGTGCTGCCTTGGCAATGATAGCAAGACATGACGGCCCTTTTTCCTGCAGAGCCAATCAAACGCTCCGCTGTGTTTTTGAATCACTTAAGACAGTCGTGTAATACTTGCTTAGTGCTCTCAGCGCAAAGCGAGTGACACCATCATTGGTTGGGGAGCTGGTGGAGTCCCAGCAATGGAATGCACAGTCATGTTACAGCCCCTAACAGTCCACCCCCTTTCCACCTCCCTCCTCGCTCCTCCACCCTCCTTCCTCCTCCATACCTCCGAGCTAGGCTAACCTGGGAACAGAAAAAAAGCTGCACTCTGTCTTGAGACCCGTTGACAGGATGACAGCTCTGAATTAGGTGCCAATTACATGTGCCTGAGTGACTTGTTTGGTGGGCAACTCTAAGTGGCAGCCACACATTGGACCGAGAGCCCCGGCGGTCGTTTCATAAGCCTAGCACCTGGCAACAGGAAAAAAAACCCACTTCACATAGGGACAAAAAAAAAAAAAAACACAAAAACCCACACATTTGGATTCCTGTTCTGCTTTAATTACCATCATCCTCACTTCTAATGGCTTTTGGCCGGGGCTTTTGCCTCGTGTCGCCGCCAGCGCATACTGCCTGACACCGTACTGTAGTGTCACCGTAACACAGACATGGTCTCGTTTTGGCGCTCGGCAAGGGCCATTACCCACGGTTTACAGAGGGGGAGATGTGTGAGGGAAAGCATATTAAGGACAAACCTTTATATCTTTATAAGGGGGTCGCCCGCCCCTTAAAACTGCTGTCTCAGTGGGAACTGGCACGGCTTGAGTTCGCCGCCCTGTCCTGGCACTGTGTCAACACGCTCGTAGGGAAAACCTAAACTGCGTATTTCACTGCTAATGATGTGGGATGACAGAGCCGCACGTTGGACATAAAAATAAGAGGGAGGGTTCGGTACTCCCGTGGATAAAAGCCGTGGTGGGGGCGGGTGGGCACTGGTCATTTTTTTTTTTCCAACATGACCTTCAGCGTCTTCTTACCAGCCTGAGTTGAACTCCACATGGGCATCGAAGAAACCCACGATGGGGCCAGTGGCGGCGTTCCACCCGTGGATCCGGGCTCGGATCAAACCCTCTCGCTTGCTGTTCCGCACGATCTTCACCAGGCCCGGGTAGCGCTTGTTCACGTACTGGTCCAGGTTGAACTTGAGCTCCACTGTGAGACGGAATAAAGAGAAAGAAATAAGCAGATGTTTTAGAACAGTGTTTGACTTCAGGGTCGCAGACGTTGCTGGATTCACAGAGGTTCATAACCGAACCTAACCTTCCCTCCATATCAATAAAAAGAAACAACCATGGTCTCTATCCACAATTTTGGTATTTGAAAAATGTGAACAGTTTTATCCAAAGTGACATAAAGAGGTTTCCCCATTTGTCATTAAAGAGCAAATAGGGTTTAGAAATCTTGGTCGACAGTGCCTACAGGTAGGTCTTAGTCATCAAACCCAGTACATTTAATTTGTGAATCACAACAATGACGACTATACCACCAACCCCACCCTGGCCTCCTAACTTCCATCCTTCCTCAAATGGGAAGCAGAGATCATCATAGTGGCACACATCTAGACAAGTACAGAGGGGGGGGGTTCAAGGACACAATACCCCCAAGGTTGTGCCATAATTCTGAGCTAGTGCACTTCAGTGCGGATGACTTCCTTTCAGAGGTAGGGGATGTGAACACTCTATTCGTGGGGCTTTTACAGACGGCACCGGCTGTCACCTCCACCCTACCGGCAAGGAAAATGGCTGTCTGTTCAGACTTCCATCCCCCGCCCCTGAGGTTGGTGATCACCCCTTTTCCAAAAGTGCGAGATCCCCATCACAACTCGGTGCACGTGTGTGTGGTGCTTTTTTCTCTGAGTTGTGCCAGAACTCTGGATCGTGGCTGGGGGTCTCTTTCATGACATTAATCACAATCTGGTACTCGGGGGGGTAGTGCTGGTGCTGGTGGTGGTGGTGATGGTGGGGGGGAATATGTGCAGTCTTATACCGGGCATGGCGCCACCAGAGGACACTGTCACAAGAGAGGACTGTCAGCGCTATTATTTCTCCGTCTGAGAAAAGCCTTACCTTATAGAGCTGCGGTGGCAGTGCCTCTTAGAGGGAAGATTGTGAATATGGAAGCAGTGACCCGAGAAGCTGTCTAGCCCGAGAATATGTTTGACACTAGAATTCAGGCCGACCAGTGAGTGGTGAACGATTGGCCATTGTCTATCTCCCTCTCCCCCTCCCCTTATGCTCTCTATTACTTTCTGTCCCTCTCTATTACTCTTTATCTCCCTCCCTTCCCCTCAGGGCCCTGAAGGCTTTTCTGTACAGTGCTGGCTCCTTTGTGCAATTCCAGTACAGTGGCAGTAGGTTGCTGATTGAGCACATAACGAAAATGATGCATTAACCTCCAGGAGAATCGCACCTGTGGAGCACAGAAAGTGTTTCAATCTGATGAGGTCCATCAGAGATTAACTGCCTTATTTATTAACTGACCTTGGTTGAAAAGGAGAGAAGTTATGATCCTTTAAAAAACGCAAATAGCAAAGCCGGACTATTTTTCATTGCAGGGAGTTATCGACCCAGAAATATGTTTGGAGCGCGCTGCCTGTGTAACGCCAGGCAAAACAAATACGCCTCCATCAAGCAGGGACTAATCAAGTGGAACGCGGACCGCACAAAGAGCTGTGCCAGTTCCAGAGGCTTGAACAAGCTTTGGGACGCTACCGTTTAGGATGCAATGCTGCTGGGAGGAGGCTAGGAGAGTGGGATTGATTCCACTGATTATGCACCTGAATGCATGCTTGTTAAATAATATTGTGACACATTGTTATTATTATGATGATACTACTACTACTAGCACGATTATATATACTGTACATATACAGCCGAGCGGCAAATACGTTTTTTTATGACTTGAACTCAAAGATAGCGAGGGACAAGCAGTTGCAATATGAGTGCCAAGTATTGCATCATCTGTCTCGTAGGTGTGAGCGAATGCCACTGAGACACAGACGCCTAAAGCCAGCTCCACCCACACGTTAAGAGAAGCCATACATTGCCTCTGCTGTTGCTGGCTGTGCTCCATACTCTTTTGGATGAACAAGAGCGGAATGCAATGTTCCTCATTTTCTGATTTTTTTTTAATTTTATAATGCCCCCCCACACAGCTTGTAAGTAAACCACAACAAAGATAGCTCAGCACTGAGATGGCATGTTGCCTCCATTTAAAAAAAAGCCCAACATAGCACACTTGAGTCTCCGTCTAGCGGTGTGATAACAGCTAGCGATCGTTGCGTGTCTCAAATCAGATTGAAGTTACTTTGATAACGTTTCGCTTGTCTCTGCAACGATGAGAAATACCCGTGAAATAACTGAGCCCATCACCGTGATGATGGACTGAACGCGGGCAGCGAGATCACATCAAACAAGTCCGACTTGTGAGCCTGCCATCGAGGCAACCATGTCGGCGAGAAAAAAAACCCACACTGGCAGGAGATTTCCCACTTTGCTTTGAAGAGGTAATCTCTGCCATGGCAAGATGTCACATCACAATGAGTGCTATCCTACCTTGCCCTCTTTGGAAGGAAACCATAAAGATTCTTCACACCTACACACAATCATGTGTCGGTCAAAGTCAATCTCAGTCAGGTGCGATTTCAGGCAGGTTGCAATTATCTGAATAAATTCTATGTAGATTTTGGTGAGAGTTACGCAGCGTTCAAACTATACTGTGTGTCATAGTTGAGCTCCTACTTCACACATTGAGTGTATGAAATGAGGCAGTTATGAGACTCTTTTGTTATTTTACTCATAAAATGGGATAGATTGACAGCAGGATGTGAGGTCCAGAATATGTAAACTCACTGAAGTCACTGAGTGAGTAAAATTCACATCTAGCTAATTCAAATAAAAGAAAACGCGCCCAATGCTTCCAACACTTAAACCTAAGTCTTCTCTTGAAGACCAAACACAATTACATCTTCAAGTCTGTCAGATGATAACAATAATAATGTGAATCGACCTCATCAGTCCCTTCATTAGACAGGTGTCCTGCAAACAAGGCCAACTGGCCTTGAGTTGCTTCTGACTCATTATGCTAGCAGCCAGTCTGGCTCTGGAATGGTCGGCATCACTGATCCATGGTGAAGATGAGGAGGGACAGGCCTGGCCAGCGTGAGAAAGGTCACACAGTCAGCCATGCATGTAAACCAGGCCCGGGACTCATCGGAAGCCAATGGAAACAGCTCCCCACACCTGCACGGTAACGTCACTCTACCTGTGGCAAAAGGTAAGCGACAACATCCCTCCACTGTTGAGTAAAGGCCAGCTCGCCACGCCCCGATCAAGGGGGTTTGGGTGGGCTGAAGTGAGCTCCCTTGTTCATTGGCTGTAAATGACATCCTTTTATAAGACTGCTGGTGTGCATTGGGGTACAGCAGGGAGGATCAGTCAGTATGGACTCCTGCTTGTTCTTCTTTCGGGTGTGTTTATTTATGCCTCGGTTTGCCTCTGCCAGCCCAAAGGGAGGCTGGGGGCCCGTCATCCCACGCCAAGTGTGAAGGAGGGCCAAATATGGCGCTGGAAATCTAGTCCAGCGCCCCCCAACCCCCCACACACCCCCATCCCCAAAACAACCCTGTTCGCTCCCTCACAACACCCAGGACTATGCAGAGACGGGCATCGTCAGCTGACACCGGCGAAGCTCCTCCTGTCGCTATGGAGACAGTAATAACACCACCAGTCTGGGCAGTGAGGGGCAAGAGAACAAAGCGCGCCACCCCCCCCGCCTCCCTGCATCTCTATCCATGGTACTCCTTCCACAGGTACCCTGGAGAACATTCTCCACAATTCTACTGTTGACTGTTGAGTCAGGACGAAGATGCTTTCATCCAAAGCGATTTTTACAAGTAGTATACCACCATGAGCATCTTGCCCAGACCCAGATAAACACCCTAAGCATTAAAAGTAGCCGTTCGCCCTTTTCTCTTTCCCAGTGACTGCTTTACCTCCATCACTTGCAGTAATTGCACAAAAAACGATCAACTGAGATAAAAAAAAACTGCATCAAGACAATACAGCCTAGCTAATCCAATCAAGGTTTTTCTCTTTTTTTACTTAAGTTAGTGGATTATGGTCTTCTTCTGGCCCGACTCCAAGGCACATTATACTAATTGCTAAAGTCTACTACTTTTACCTCATACCATATTCAGCCGTGAAACACTGACTTTGATGAATGGGAGACACTGGCTTGACATAATAAGTGGACCTGCAACATTATACGCTGATGAGTTAGTGTGTGTGTCTGCAGAGCATGAAGAGCTATCAAGAGCTCAGGTCTCACTTGGTCTGTCTCATTCACACACACACACACAAAACCCTCTCTCGCTCTCTCGCTCTCTCTCGCTCTCTCTCTCACTCTCTCTCTTGCTCTCTCGCTCTCACTCGCTCACTCTCACACACACGCACAAACTATCTAAACATAATATTATTTTCAGTACACAGTCTAGGTTTGAAATAAATTTACTGATGGAGGGGGCCAAGTTAGGATAAATTGTTCCTTGCTTTTTCAGTAGACAACCTTTGGCACAGAATGGCTTCTCTCATTACCAAACAATAATAAGTCAAAAACAATCCATGTATTAGCCTAGCCTAGACATAGCCAGAAAGATGAATAAGGACAATAGGGATATTTATTTCATACTGAATAAAACACATTAGGCTTTATTAAACTGACGTAATGAGTAAATACGTCTGAATGCTACTTAACACTCAACACATGAATCAACTGCCTCAACTCCTTCAACTAATTTAGTATAATTCAGTATATTTATAAGAAACCTACATGAACAATAGTTAACTAATTATGGTAGTTTGAAATGACAAGGCTAGCGTTGCCAAGACTAGAACTGAACATTTTACGTGTCATGTGTTGCCTAAAATGAATTGTTGTTGTTCTTAAAACAACAGATTTAGACTTCATAAAAAAACGTCTAAACACTGCAATTGTTATAGCTTTAGTGTTCCCGCCAACACGCCCTGCTAAACACCTTTGAGTTAATCAAGTGCGGACCACCTGAGACTCTCCACCCACTCCCTGTTTGCTCTGAATGTGTTGAGAACGAGGCACTTCACGCCATGCTAAGGCCCTTTATCTCCTGCTGCATGCGCACACTGGGACACGTTGTAAAACCTGCATATGGTGCAATTAGGCTGGATGAATGTGGTGCTGCCAGTCAATGTAATATTTTATACGGGGCGCATAAAACAGCATCGAGGATGTACTGGCTTCCAGTGCATCGTACTTCTGGGGGGGGAGGGGATAGTTCTGGCAGCAGCCTTCTTCTCTGTAAATGCGCCACACTGGAAGGCCAGCGAGGGAAAAAAATGAAACAAAGAGACAATCAATGCCTGGAGTTACTAATGTGTGAATTACACTCAGCATCGCTACTTGGCAGGGCGGCCAGCATGTTTATCATATTTCCAAGGATGGAGGATTGATGGATATTGTCACTGCAGCGCGGCGAGGCAAGGTAAGTTAATAATCATAACACATTTAATTTACAGGCGCCTTTCATGACACCCAAGGTCACCTTACAAAGTATGAGTATAGAGGTGTGAACCCAATCGATAAAACGTGACGTTAGTATAGGTTAGCGTGTTACTAGGTAGGTAACAGATACACACGCACACACAGATACAAGGGCACACACACACACACACACACACACACACACACACACACACACACACACACACACACACACACACACTCTCACACAC
>JAOTIX010000120.1:4401203-4422989 GCA_027123715.1 Gaidropsarus macrophthalmus
AGAGAGGAAAAAGGGACAGACACGGAGGGAGGCCGGGAGGGAGGGAGGGAGGGTGGGAGAGAGAAGGACAGAAGGGAGGGAAGAAAGGAAGGAGGAGGAAGGATAGAGAGAGAGGGGTGCAGGGAGGGAGAGAGGAAGAGGGAGAAGAAGAGAGAGATTGAGGGAGGCTGGAAGAGGGGAAGAGAGAGTAAGGGAGAAAGAGAGAGACGGAGCGAGAGAGAGAAGAGAGAGGGAGGGAGGGTAAGAGAGACAGAGTGGGGGAGGGAAGGGAGGGAGAGGTTTGTCGCCCCCCACCCACCCCTCCACCCAGCGACGGACGGCCGGGCGTGAGGAGTGGTCCCCTCGGGAACGTAAGCGCATCCCTCCATACATCAGTATGCTTTTGGGGCTTAGCGACAATTTTGATGTAGTATAAATCAGGCGGGCAACAAAGGTGGCACTGAGGTTTCATCACATGAAATATGAACCCTCTCCCCCCCCGTGAGCTCAGGCCCCGGGGGGAGGGGGGGGAGGGGAGAGAGGGGGATCTCAACACAGTAAATTGCATTTTTTATCAAGGCGTGAGATTTACGAGTGTCCCTTTTCAAATTTGTTTGTGGACTCTCTCTCTCTATTTCCCCCTTTCCCTCTCTCTCTCTCACTCGCTCTCCCTGTCGCTTTGTCCTTGATGGACTGGCAGACGGTCTGAAAAATATATTTATATACAGATAAAATATACCTTTATTTTTTTATGTTTAGGCTAAGCAGGGAATTCTCACAGGGGTCCTGGACTATTTGTACAATGTGGACAAAGGGCTTCAAACGGCGCTTCCATATCAGTATTGAGAGTCAACAGTGGAGGTGCCTGGCTTCAGAGTGGAGCAGCCACCTCCAATACTCATTTGCAAAACCAGCAGGAGGCTGACAGGGATCGTTCGCTTTGTCTGAGCCAAAATCGCTCTCTTTGACAAACACAAAGGATTATGGGAGAGCAGAAATGACTGCAATGATTATGAATTGGTTCACCACGGGGCAGATATGGGAATAAATCTAGCCAAGCGGGAATAGCAGTGAAATCGATTTCTCCGGCGCTGGACCAAGAACCAAACTGAGGTTGTTTCGAGGGGTTGATATCTTCCTTATGAAGATAGATAATAAAGATATCAAGGGATACTGGATCATTGGCCAAGGCCGAAGCAGTTACATCCAAGCTTCACTCCTTTCCTCTTGTGCTCTTAGTGACGTATACAAAAGAAGATGTACAAACATATGAACAAATGCCTGCATACAATGTGTGTGTGTGTGTGTGTGTGTGTGTATGTGTGTGTGTGTGTGTGCGTGCGTGCGTGCGTGCGTGCATGTATGCATGCATGCATGTATGGATGGATGGATGGATGGATGGATGGATGGATGGATGGATGGATGGATGGATGGATGGATGGATGGATGGATGTAAGGATGGATGTATTCCATTCTCATGATTTCCCATGACTGATTGAAACATTGCACGTATATAGTAGTGCGTCTCTCTTGACAAAAAACATTGCCTGCCCTTTAGCTTATTTAATAGGCTACCTGCTTTTGAATTCCAGCTCAATTAAACCTGGTTCACAAACAGACAAATAATACACCTGAATAAATACAGGCGTACAGCGTTCACCCTCATTTGAACAAATGCAACACCTTGATTCGCTCCCCGCTGATGAGAAAGTGTGACATTTGTAGCAGCTCACACTGGCATAATCAATGGCCAACTGGAGGGCAGGAGAGCGAATTTCCACCGCGAGAAGCCTGTTCATGGCTATTTCTGTGAAGATCCATTTTAGCTGCGAAGGAGTTCTTCCACTTGACAAACCCAGAGCTTTTATGTTCACCTCCATCCCAGGAGCTGCCTCCTCAGTGCAGGCATACTCTGAGAATGGCAGTGGAAAGGTAGGCAGTGCCAAGGCTCACAAGCGTATCGATTTCCATTGTGCCGCTCAACATAGCTCCGGAATGTTGATAATGTGTACACATCCTTTTTTTATCATATACTGCAGATGGATATCTTTACTTGCTGACCTTGCAGTTCATGATTAGGATTTAGCCCTGGAAGATGTAGGAGGTGATAGTTGGTTTATTTACCAGAGTGCTGCTCTACAAAGAGCATACCCAAAGAGCGCCCGTGTGCTGGAGAGAGATGGGTTGACGGGACGACTCCAGAGGGGATTCGTGGTTTTTTTTCCACATCCAGAGAATGCAACAAAAACAATCTCTCACAGCAGGAAAAACAGGAAAACAATGCAAAGGAAAACGTCATTGCAACGCGGGTGGTGTCGGTGACGCGGTTGGCACTGACAACACGGTGGCGTTCACGAGATCGAACAGTGTTTTTACAACCCAGATGGCACCGGCAACTGGTCGTAATTAGGGGTGGTGTTGACAGTGTTGGGTTGTTTTTTTATAGCATCGGCAGTATTTTAAGTGGGTGGTGTTAGCGATACGGGTGGTGTGGTCAGCATCGTTTGGCATTAATAACGTTGGGTAGTGCTTAAAAGCATTTGGTAGCGTTGACGCCATAAGGTGGAGTAGTAGACAACATGGACGGAGTTGAAAACAAGGTCGCTGTTAACGTGGGTTGGCATTGAAAACGCTGGGAACACGGTGGTGTTCACAGCATTTGGGTGGTGTTATCAACATCCGGTGGCATTGACAATGTTGGTTGGGGTTTAAAAGACCGGTTGGCATTGACCACATTGGGGGGCATTGAGAACGTTGGGTGGGGTTTTCCAGGTTGGGTGGCATTAACAGCATTGGGTGGCGTTAACAACCTTGATAATGTTGGGTGGGCAGCTGCTTCGGCAGAACCGCCAATGCCCTTTTCAGTCTAATTTCCTGGCGAATTAGTCAAATGAAACAAATTCATTTCCTCAAAGTGCTCTGTTCCAGAAGCGCTCTCAGCTGACGTTATTAATTAGTGAACTCCCCGATTTCCTGCCGCCCCCCCCCCCCCTCCATTCTGCTCCGTTCCGCCTGGTTCAGATTTTTTTCCCGCCAGTGTAGGGGGAATGGGGAACAAAGGAGTGTGGAGGAGATGAATTGTTCTCTAAAAAGCCCACAGAGCAGCGCTTCCTGCTGTCAGAAGACCTCCTGGCGGATCAGCCAGTCACGGTGTGACATCGGTGCCACAGGCAGCCCTGATCACAGCCACTACGGCACGCTGCTCGCACCATAACGCACCGCAGGCTGCATGCAGACCACGCTGCCCGCTACTTAACCACCCCACACTGCACACAACAGAAGAGAATAGAGCGTAATACGCAGCAACCACAGTCAAACACACCGTTCCCTCACCACATAGGCACACATTCACAAATACTACTCACACTACATGTACACACACACACACACAGAAACCCACCCACACACACACACGCAGAAACCCACCCACCAACAGAAACCCACCTGCCCACCCACACACTCCCGCCCACCCATCCACCCACACACCCACCCACACGTACACCACCCCCCACGCACATACACACACACATACCCCCTCCCACACACACACACACACACACACACACACATTCTCACACAATCTCTGAACTGTGGCAGCAATCATGGCAGTTCATGTTTGGCGTTTGATATAAAATTACAGTTTTTTTCTGTTTGTGTGATTTCAAACGGGCGAGGCGATGTTGTAAACAGATGGGACACGGACTGAAAGCCTACTGCACACGTCTACACAAAGATATTCCTCTGAGGTGGGCCCGATGGCATGGAGTGGGGCTGGAGCCGGGTGTGAGAAGAATCACTAAATCATGATCACAATATCCCACAATATCTCCATTCCCCTCCTACCTTATTCCTAATTAGACCATGTTTCAATATTTATTTTCCTCAAACAAAAATGTTGCAGTGGAGATGATATTATACAGGTAAGTAGGTTATGCCTGGAAAATATGTCTCAAATAATAAAAACACATTATCAAACTGTAATTTAGATGTTGTGATTGTTTCTTTTATTTTATCTTTGCCTCTAATTTAGTCCAGACTAAAGAACTCTGTCATGATTACAAATATAATTAAAGATACCTTATTGTTCCCTTGTTCTTACAGCCACACACTGCCAGGAGGTGCAAATTGGATTCAATTTCCAGACTCTTTTCTTCAGTGTTTTTTTTGTCCTCACATTCAGAATATGAGAACAAAATGCTACCAATATAGCAATCATTCACATTCAATTCTACTGAACCAGTTCCCACCACTTACACATGTGGTGGAATACGGAAATCCTCGGAGAGAGTTAATGGCAGGTACGGTCTAGGAATAAGGAAGTAGGGCTTAGGACACCGGAAGAAGGGCAAAGGAGAAAGGATATAGGGCCTAGGACAAAGGGAGTGAAGCATAGCATCCCTTGGTCCTACTGTCTAATGGCGTGGATTACATAGCCTGTTATATCATATCATATATTTAACATAAGGCCCATGTCATTAGTCAGTAGAACCCAGTGAACAGGGAGTAGGGCCTAGGAAATAGTTCAAGTTCAAGTTCAAAGCACTTTATTCATCCCCAAGGGGCAATTTAAAAGGCACATTACAGCAGCTTAAAAAATAAATAATATTACGGACACAGTCAGCGACATGGACACTACACAATCGACCAACACACATTTCACAGACACACTGCACAATCACAAACCACACACCGCACATCATTCAACACACAGTAGTAGTTTTAAAAAGGTTTAATAAAAGGACAGGAAGTAGCGCAATGGACAGAGGAAGTAGGACCTCAGACATGGGGATGAAATCGGCCTACTTCTTGGAGCTGTGGTGTGACATGGTTGGAGGGGGACCCACTCCTTGGAGCTGTGGTGCGGTGTGTTGGAAGGGAACCTACTTCTTGGGCCTGTAGTCGGGGATGCTCCGGTCCAGAGAGATGCGGTCGCTGAGCTGTGCGTTGTAGCCGTACTCTTCGTACTTCCCGTCGCTGTCACGAGCGTCCCCCTCGCTCAGCGTGGCGGCGGCCCCTCCCTGACCCAGGCCCCCCGGACCCTCCACCAGGCCCATGGGCTTCGCCAGGCCTGCAAGACAACGACGACGACAGAAAACCACCACCACCACCACGTGGAAACATGAGTGAACATCATAACCCATCCATGCCTGTTATTTCTCCTATTCATGTTCCCGGCAGGAGGCAATCGTTAAATGGAGCACGCCTGCGTTGTAGAGCGGGATTGCTCTGCCTCCGTCAATCGACCGTTTCAGTCTCAAAAAGGATTTGTACACTTACAAAGTTGTCAATGCTTCGTTTTACATGTTAAGACCATCATTATACTACCAAAGAAGTGTCAGGCTACTTCTAGCCTTGTAAGTGGTTTTAAAAAAGCGATATCTTTTTGACATGACTCATGCCCCTACGCGCTAACGTATTGGCATTTTGCTGGAATCAGATAAAAACATCTAACTTAGCTTCGCATCGTATATGATTTATTTTGCTCTATATCAAACGTTGAAACTCGTTATCATACTGAACACATCCCAGAACCACTTTACACTGGAGTTCCCCTATAACAGTTAGTGTGAGGAGTCCTGTTCAACATGCCTGGAGCAGACGTGGGGCCACGACCTCAGAACCCTGCCTGAAGGAGTCAAACAACACCAACATACACACACACACGCACACACATACACCTCCCTCCCACACACACAAATAGCATGCCTACAGGCCCAAATCATCCCCAGTATAGACCTGAATAGACGCAAACCTAAATAAAAAGAGTCAGACAGGGGGCCGACCAGCGCCTACGCCCTGTCAGGGAAGGACAGGTGCGAGGTTGGTGGCGGGCCCTGCGGCGAGGACACCTGATTGTCAGTCTTTGGGCCTGGGTACGTAGTGTGAGGAGTGGGCTACTTGGCAGCTCCTGCACCCAGTGGACCCCCACCACCGCCACCACCTCCACCCCATCCGGAGGGCATCATTACACTGTCTGTCACCAGCAGCAGTAAACCCAAATGGACATGAATGTCACAGAGCCGGGGACACACCAGGAGACGGCCACGTCTGTGTATGGGTATATATTTAGCAGTAGACATGGGGAGCATAGGTGTAAAAGATGAAAGGTGAAGCCAAGACGTATTCTGATGAATGCCAGACAGGAAATGTGTGACTGCAGGGCACTAATCACTTTTAAATTGTAAATGTGAATATGCCAAAAAAAACAACATATATTAGCATGGATATGCAAGAGTACGAGTTGTATAAATGTAAAGGCAGAATGTAAATGTCAAAAGCATTATGGACCGGGCATTCATTAAATAGTTAAATGTACATTTCATTGGCTGAGTGTATTTATCATGTTGGAATATTCATACGTGTAGGTCAATACAGAGTAGGCTGCTTGGAAACAGGACGCATTTGCGAAGAGTTGGGAGGTCAGCGATGACTGAAAGTGCAGACGTTGGCAATGTTGAAGAACTAAATGAGAACAGCCAATTTGTTCTTTCACGCTTTGAGATGCTTCCAAGTCGGAACCAGTGGTTCTACTTGACCCCTTCAGTTCTCTCGGGAGCAGCGAGGACCTAAATGAGACCGCTAAGTGGTTCCAAGTGTAAGTAAAGAATCTGGCAGGGGTTTAAGTGGTTCAGGTAATTGTGAGGGCTCCATAAATGTCCTATTAGCAGGACAGCGGACACCATTCTGCAAGAATTGGAATCAGTTCATCCCCAAACACAAGCTGCATCCATATTTCTATATTTCCAGCAATGTGTGAGTCTTTCATCTCCTATTGTGGTTATCGGTTTATTGATTAAGTCATTGCAGGCACTTTTATAAAACGATTTGAAATATGCCATTAAGGAACAGGAAGGGGTTAGACATTTCAAGGACACCAACAGGTGTGGCGAACACACCCTGTGAACAGTACTTTCCCAGATACTCCCAGAGTGGAGCACCCTAGAAGCTGTCCTCCCCCGGTCATCCCAGATGTATGTTTTGTTATCAAGCCTGATGGTAATTGGCGTTACATTTAATTAACTTTGTAAATTTCCCCTGACACTCATGCTGAAATGATTCACCAGTGGTTCCTCTCACTGTCCAATCCCCTGTTTCTGGGATCTTCTCAAAGAAATAAGGAGAAAGGGAGAAAATCTGGATTTCTTTTCTCCATCAAAGTGATCAAAGCACGCTGGTCTACTTACGGCGTTCAGATACAAAGGGTTTCACAGCCGAGCAGAACAAGTTCTTGGGGAACATCAAAGAGTGTGCCCTAACAATGGGGTTTTTTGTTGACTGGATTCCTTTTGGGCTCTGCCCGCCTCTGGTTTTTCCAATCTTACTAAGCAGCGAGTCTTACAATAACTTTCTTCTTTTCATTTGACAAATGAAAGAACTGCGAGATCTCTGGCGTGTGTTCCTCAGGACGGCAGCCCGCCACTAGATCAATTGCTCAGCTGGACTCGCTCCACTTGAAAGTATCTATATATTACTTCCCCTGTTCCGAATACTATACCCCCAGATGGACAACCAACCCCATAAGTAAACCACACCATAAATACCCACAGAGGACTCGGCGCCCGGCTTCAGACCAGGAAGCGCCGCAGGGCAATGGCCATATTTGGACAGCCTCGAGTCCTTGGGTACCATTGGAGGTTTGTTATGGGGGCTGAATGCAAACTAGCGTTTCCCGCGAGGGGTGTTTGGCACGGCCCGCCCTCGATATCGCCAGTACAGTGGCATTTCCTCCAAAGGCAGGGGGGCGGGGCGGAGTCCACGGACAGCCATCTGGCGGCGTAGCCAAAGTCACAACAATAACACAGATGCTCTCCAGAGCCCGGGATGAGAACCCGGAAGGGACCGTGACGTTCTCCGCGAGTTTAAGAACAAGCAATCTCACTTCCTGCCAGTTTTTGTTTCGCTAATTACTTTTTCTCTCGGTTTTGAGTTATTTTCTTCCCTCTGCGGCAGAATGTGGGGGGAGTGGGGAATGTCATTATGGGATGGGAGTAAGCATGGATTCTCCCAAGAGACAGCAGTGATACGGTGTCATCTGCATCACAGCGTGTGTGGGGTGCACTCAGCGCTCTGCAACTGCCCTCCGTAATGATCTCTTCCTAGTAGTAGTAATGATGGCTTTAGAAATGTGGGGCTATGATGAGGCCCTTTGTTTTTTTTTACTATACCTGTGACCTACCGTTTAGAAAACAATCTTTCATTCAATTATCTGTCCTTCTGTTTTGCCGCCATGGACTAAAATAAATCTATTCTAACAACAAATTTGACTTATTGATAGTAAAATTGCAGTTCTTGGATGCGATTTTTCTCTGAAAGCTTGGAAGTCTGAAAGCATACGAACGTAATAATAACAAATAATAACACTGTCTTTTGTGCTTCATGTGTGGGAGTGCCGACTTGCCAGATATCATTTTGTAATCAACGCACAGAAAATATTTCCAAGGAAATGTGTGGTTTATACCAAGAAATGTTCCAAGCAATTTTTCACAGCTGAAACCATATTCCCCTCCTGAGATACTTCAAGGTTACCTCCAGTTCCTTGCAGTTTCAGTATCCAGTCTTTATAAAAAGAAAACACAAGGTATTTTTACCAAACGTATGATATTATTGAACAATGGATCCAACTTGTTCCAAAAGAATGACCCTTGATTTAATTTGAAATATAATTATTGATATTCAGTGTAATAATTAAAGTCAAACAAAAAACGAATAACTTGATGGAAGCTTATTTATTTATTAATTTCTTTGTCAATCAGAAACAAAATTCCAAATTCAGCACTTGTATACAGTGAAATACTGGATGCAAGTGAACAACATGATCAAACAAAGACATAATACTATTTTTTCAGAACGCAGTTTGAGGCCACTGAAAAAGCAGGTATTTTTTACTTATTTTTACTATATTTACTTGCTTACCCTAATCAAGTGTTTCTATTCCAAAACCTAAACAGAGCATAACCAAAGTGTTGCCACAATTAATTTTCAATTTTAACATCCATTAAACACGATGCTAATGCTACACTTGAAATCACACAACACTGAAACATACCTTACTGTGAAGATTGAGATTCAGCAATGTATCGTTACAAGGCCAACATTTTATTCTGCCGATTTGGTTGATTAGAGAGCCGTCCAGTCATGACAACACCATTGCAAGGAGCTTATCTGTCAGGGTACCCATCCCAACATGACACGGTCAATCCCAGTCTGCACCCACATAGCGCAGTACATTACACAGACCCACAATGTCAACATTGAAAAAGTTGACTATTTTGTATATCTCCCGTTATATTCCAACTTAAAAGAGAAAAATCATCATATTTTAGTCACTGTGTCTGAAGTTGAGTCAAGTCGGGTTGCATGACTTATCTTCCGGGTCCAAATCGAGTCTAAAGTCATTTTCCTTCTGTCAGGTCGACTTACAAGTCATCAAAACAGTAACTTGAGACTTATAATGATGCGGAGACACATCTCTGCTCGCAATCAATAGGAAACAACACCTTACTACTGTCCTGTGAAACCTCATCATTTGGTGTGAGTGTTTACACAAATACACACACACTGCGGTTGGGCAGACGCTGGGCAGGTGAACGTGTTGGTTCCTCACGTACCAACTGTGACTCTAACGACCGCATTTGATTTGACAGATGTCCTCGGTGAGTGATAACGGCGCCGGGCGATCAAGAGGACGCTCCATGTGACGTGGTCCCACATATCCAAAACTAAAACCCTTTCAAGGACGATCAATATCGAAGCTCGCAGTTTAACTTCCAGCGGTTCCGTGTCCCGACAAGTATCAACAAGTATCAGGTTTCAAGATCTTCCACCTGAGAGACTCATTGGCACAACATCCTCCTCTGTCCCCGCTGTGAGGCAATTACAGCCCAGCAGCTGTTCTCTCCCGTGCAAACACACACGAGATCCAGCCCCCCACCCACCCCCACCCAACACACACACACCCACAAGGTGGTGCACACCCACCTGAAACCTGCTGCATGTGTATCTTCGCACGCCGAGGTGACGAGTAAAGACGGGCCCCTCAGCCGCCAACATGTCTGACTGAACATGTCCGCTGCAACATCCTAGAACACGCATCGGTCTCTGCACCCCCTCCGCCTTGCATGGCGTCTCAACATCCATTTGTACCGCATCCCTCACCCCCCTCCTCCCACCCGCCCTTCGATGGCACCGCACATTAAACTGCGTAACACCATGAATGATTGAGCAACCTTCAGAGAGCAGGCAGATCCGGGGCCAGACGCTGGAGACGCGCGTGCGCTGATTTAAGAGCCCAGAGTGCCTTCATGTGTTGTCCAAAAAGTGACGCACGGGTGGCCTAAATATTAATGGCGGTTGTAGCGGTTTGGTGATCTCTCAGGCTAAAGACGAGGAGAAGAAGAAGAAGAGGAAGAAGAAGAAGAAGGAGGAAGGGAGGAAAGGAGGGTTAGAGCAACTTGTTGTCCGGGGGGAGGAGGTTTATGGGGCTGGGCCTTTGAAGGGGCTGCTAACAAATCTATGAAATATTGAAAGGGGGGTCCGGAGAGCAGAGGAAGAGGCTCCGGCAGAACCCGGCCGCGAGGCGTCAAGAGGGATAACTGGGCTGATTCGCAAAGCGCCCGGCTCACTCCACTCCATGATTATATCTAAACAACGGATTCTTGTTTGCATTGAAGATTTAGGCGCTCAAAAGAGTTGCAGTCATTTTAACACACCACACAAGTCAGTGGGGAAAGCGACCCTGGATAACAAACCAACGTGTGACGTATACGTACGTGCGCACTCTCTCACTCAGAGCACGTATTGTGTAGAAGATGTTGTCTTTGTGCATCTCGTTCTTCTCCCTTCTTTTTATAGAACGAACGGAAATCAAATAGCTAGGCGGTAATGGTGGACAATTTTCCAGGGAAATAACAGAACTGAAAATGTGGCATATATTCCTTCTACTTCTTCCCATTATTTCCAAATGACTTAAATAACCAACCGGAATTATCCTGCCTTGTCTTGCTTTGTCTTGTGTGTGTGTGTCTTTTCATCTATTCGTAATGTTGTTGTGTCAATCAGAAAACGGCAGGAATGGGGTTTTACCCAAGCTTGAAGCGATTAAACGAGATGCATTGCAACATGAACGTATGTAAAGGCTGCATAATCTTAATGACGCTGTCGGCGTTTCTAGCGCCAACACAGCGTTGTCACGGTGAATTGAACTCAGGCGAAACGGGCAGAAAGGAATCAACAAACCAATCATCTTGACCTGATCGGCCAATCATTGCTGAGCCCAAAATATATTTCAGAGCACACCCGCTAAAAGTCCCCCGCCATTATTGTCATTTTCTTTTTTTTGCAGAGAACATGAGCATAGAATACATTACTGTGATTCTAACGGGCTGAGCCAAATTGATTTTCATCTATTCCTGAGACTATTATGTTGCCCGGCCCCTCATCTACATATCATCATTTAAATATATTTCATTTTACCAGCCGCCTTCAGAGAGCTCGGGGTTATGGTCCGAGTGTGTGTCTGCAATGCTTAACTGTAACTACACATATACAAAGAGAGACTGTGAGAGACTGTGTGTGTTTATCAGAGACTGATAAACACACACACACACACACACACACACACACACACACACTCACATACACACAACACAACACAAGACACACACAAAATGCTAACAGCAATGCGAATAAAAGAGTATGATTTGATTTAAGTTGATGCGGTCTCAGTAAAAACAACAATAATGTAGGTGTATGTGTGTGTGTGGGGTGGGGGTGGGGAGTGAGAGAGACATAGGGTCTGATGCAGGGTCCAAGAGCTCCATCACAGAGGCCAGTGTCCCATCAGGCTCAAGCCACCAACATCCTGCCAGTCACCAGGCATGGCCGCATGTCAAGATGCTTCCTCTGACCGTATGCTCCACCACAACGCTCGCAGACAGACAAGGAAATGGGCACAGGCCGCCCTGAATCTGGGACTGATAGCTGTGCTCTTCTTATTTCCTGCCGGCCCCCATGAGAAGCTTTAAGAACATGGGGACTGGGCTGATGCTTCTGAGAGAACAGTCCGGTCCGTACCGTAATGGACATCTGCACTATTCCTCAGTGGTACCATCACTGGGTAAATAGCATTTTCTCTGCCCCTTATTTCAGGTTCGCTTTAGGGGAAGATAAGTTGGCAGACATCTCCATTAGGAGAGTACCTGCTATTACATTGCAGGAAAAAAAGCCTACTTCATTGTCCAGTGTGGTCCAGCACTTTGTCGTTTAAAACCTTTGATTCCTTGGTGGACATTGTGCGTGTTGCGTCTAACAACGGTCTGAGAATGTCCTGCTTTTCCTTAAAAGACTGGACATTCATGACACAAGCTGTAAAAGAAAAGGCGGGAAATGTGAAGAATACAAAAGAACTTGAACCGGAGACCTTCAGTCCACCTCGTTGCATCTAGCAGGAAGGGTTCGAGCGCCGCTTCAAACCGCAACACAATCGAACCGAAAAGTCCATGAAAGTTTCTAATCGAGTTTTCCAGCAACGGCCAAACTATACTTTGAATATAAACGCTTCACTGCTGTCCATCACCCAGTGTCCAGTCTGCATCGCTGTTGGTCATTGTGCTGAACAGCCTTCAATTACCCTCACCACTGAAGTGGAGAATGTATGGGCGATGGCGAGGATGGAGAAAAAAAGAAAAACAGTCTGGACTGCAGTCTGGAGCCAAAAGCTCTGCTTTACAAGTGTGTTAACAACAGGCTTAACAACCCCCTCCCCCCGCCCCCCACCCCCATCCCACACACTCCTGAGGAGGAGATGGTAGGACCCACAGCAGGAGGAGTGCTGCTGATAACCCACGAGTGTGGGATCCTCTGTAGGTAAGCCTTCTGAGGACGCAGGGGTCCGTGTTGCGGCCCTTTATCCCAACACCCGCTTGACCGTCTGCCAGAGCAACAGGACAAGCATTCAGGGCCATTTTCTGGGCCTCTGCGATCCCGTGAGGCTTTTGCTGTATATTCCCTGGGTTGCCATTGGAAGGCGGCAACACAGTGGGCCAGCCAATTATTTCACAGCGCCACAGGTCATGTTAATAGTTATTGGCACACTGGATCCACCCACCCCCCACCGCTCGCCCCCGACTGCTAGATTAATTCCCAATGGCCACCAAATGCAATTTGTGGTTTGCTTCAGTAAAAGTGCTGTGACAAGGGATAGAGATACACGTTTAATAAGAAAGTAAAGCACTAAGGCTATTGAGGGATTAGAAAAGTGAATGTTTCCACACTTTGTGGTCTCAAGGGTAAATACTAGGCCACATTCTTTGAGAAATACAAACAATTTTAATTAAGGTGAAAAAATCTGGCGAAAGTTAGTTTGTGTGCCTAGACTACAGTATATTTAATACTACATTGTAGGTTGAGGGCAGAGTAGCACAGTGGGTGGTGCTGTCATGTGGTAATTGTTTTTGGGCCGTGCGGGCCTGAGCTTACTTCAAGGGCTTTGATTTCCTGCAACCTATGAAGACACGCAGGCTAGGCTAATTGGACAATGAAATGTGAATACATGCATCTGTGTGTGTGTGTGTGTGTGTGTGTGTGTGTGTGTGTGTGTGTGTGTGTGTGTGTGTGTGTATAAAGAAAGGGAGGTAGGGAGGGAGGAAGGAAGGAAGGTAGGAGGGAAGGAAGAACCAATGGATTTATAGCGCAAAGACGAAGAGGCTCCTCTGCATGAGGGGTTCAGGTAAGGTAGAAAGTATGACACATTCTCTGAGTAGGAGAAAGCGTTCCCTTCTTGCTGGAGCAGTGTCTTGCGTAGACACTCCAGATGTACAGCATAACTCAAAGCGACAGTGACCCTCTTTCATATACACAGTGATAACAGAACAGGCAGATATAATACAGTAAAAGCAATGCTGCCAAAGGGACTCTTATTTGAGGAGCCCTTGTCATTTTCAGAGTTGTTCCAGTGCAGAGTTGCTCCATAAATACACGTTTGATGAGAGTCTTTATGTATTTCCAAAAACAACTGTGAACACAATACCAATAATACTACGAAACGACCACACATACTAATACGGCTATGACCATCAGAACTGCAAGCTAAGAATAACAACAACACCAACGCTAGCATGAATAAGACCATCATGTGTGCGTGATATCAAAACACTTTTCCTGATACACCGCCTCCACGTTAGCGCGGCCCGTCCACGTACCACGGAGCTCCCAGGGACGTTTACAAGCTTGTACTCTCACCGAGCCTCGACTCCCTCTCAGTGAATGCTACACGGTCCGTTAAGCAGCCCTTCTTAATGGGAGTCACACGCCTCTCCCAGCCAGGGGGAAACATATCAAATAGCATATGGTCGGTAACGACAGCCAATCAAAAGGATTAACGAGATAACCCGTTGGTTATGTGTTCCACGCGAGGGATAGTGGTGGGAAGCCTGCATTCATGATGGATCACATTTATGCATTAGCCATACTGACTTTTCTACGCTGCTGAGGATTTGAAAAAAAAAAAAAAGATGCATTGCCTTGTTTTGTTTCAATATATTTTTTAATGCTGTGATTTAATGTCCTGATACGGAAATCAGACATTGCAAGCGAGGGCTACAGCACTGTTTGTGGGACTTTGTTGCGTTTCTGTGCCTGCTATTGGATGACTTTTCTGTGTAAGATATTACAGTGTGTGCTCGTTTGAATGTTTGAAACTCTGTTCAAGGTTTGTTTGTTTTGCATGGGAAAAAGCAATACGATTGTAATGACCTTTTGTGAAGAGCAATTCGTCCCATGTGCTTTTGAAAACTGCCAAATGACTGTTTTTATCTTTTGTTTTGTTATTTTCACAAAGTAATTTTGAGTATCACGCCTGTTTTACACAATGCAAATATGAAACAAAATCCAGAATAATAATACACACAAAATCCACCCAGCCCATACAGCTTGGAGCCTCAGAAGTAGGTTCTGAGCAAAGAGATAACAGTTTGAGTCCGATATCACAACCTCAATTTCAGTTAAATAAACAATCTCAGCTTTTCCCCTAAAAAAGTTAAATATCTCAGAGTATTGCCTTGAAACATGGCAACTGTTTGTTATATATAGGCTACATACAGCATATTGTCCATCATTTGCTTGGCTTACCGTTCAACTGATTGTAGACCACATCTTCCAGGCGCTCCAGTCTCTGTAGAATGGACTGCCTGTCCACCAAGTTGGAAACTTTGCCATTTCTTGCTCGCAATCTCTGGTCCGAGATCCGACCGATCTGGATGAGCTCCTCGGAGCGGTCTTGTATTCTGCAGTAGACCGAGAACAAAATGATGCCCACAAAAACCAAAATGTTCACGGTCAGCAAAGTTTTGATTTTGCGTGCCACAGCCATGGAAGAAGAAGCGGTACGTTGCTGCAAGACCTAATCAGTGTCCATCTGGACAAGGGGTTCTTCTGGAGTTCACTCCTGAGTGTGTTCGTATGTGTGCGTGTGCAGAGCAGCTTCTTTCAGCACCACGGACAGCTCCAGCGGCTCAGCGGCTGCGCACCATTCACTCTCGGCGTCACATCTCACCCAGCCGGGATGCAAGTTCAAGGCTGCTGGGGGTGGTGGTGGTGGGCAAAGCAGCAAGGCTGGCACCTGGACCACAGTGCCGTAAGTCCACAACATAGACCATAGATGTTGATGTGCTCAACGTAGCTATTCGCCCAAAACATATACTGTTGTCAAATCCTAGCGATCGCGTCCATCCTTTATGAACCAGTACGGCGGACTCGTCGTTGCGATGCACACTATCATCTGCACCGCGGTGACATCTCCTTTCCTCTCAGATGCGTGCTGTGGTCAATACGATTCGCTTCCTTCCCCCCTCAAACAGACCAGGCGAGCAAACGTCCAATAATACGTGCATCACCCCCCCAAAAAGGCGTGTTTTCTCCCTAGCTCTCCATCTCCCTCTTCGACTATTGTTTGCCGACGTGTAACGTGTGATTGTTTTCGGATACAAGTTGACGTGCAAAACGCGTTTAGCCAATGAATGCTCTCAGAGCCTATTCCGACGCTCCAGCAGCTCTCTGCATAGAGAGCAAGCCAACCGATGTCTGGAGCCAGCTCTCCTGCACGCCGTCCTGCATCCCTCCACCCACCTCTCTCTCCCTCTCTCTCGCTCGCTCCCTCTCTCCCTCTCTCCCTCTCTCTCTCTCTCTCTCTCTCTCTCTTTCTCTCTCTCTCTCGCTCGCAGAGGAAAGAGGAATCGTCACCGCCTTGTGACGTTAAGAATCCCCATTCGCGTATGATAATCAGCACAATGTAATATCTCCGTAAAAAACAAAGCAATTGAGATGAATACAGATATTAACAGAATGTTTTTCCTTTGCAACCTTTCCGCTCGTTCCAGCCCGTTGTCAATATAACAATTTTAAGAATGATACAATTACACTAGGTCAGGGAATTCAGCACATATACGTGATCAACATGCTTGATCGCATTTTGGCCACCCCATCACCAAAATGCTCTCTAGGTGAAACATTAGATTTGGCCCATTCATCACATCTGTCCAAACTCTGTGTTTGTGCAACCCTCCCCCTCCCCCCATCACCTTTTTTTTTGATAAGAGAGAATATGTTAAACGGGTGCAATCCTCTTCAATCGAGGGTTGTGTGCCTGGCGGTCAACCTCATCCCTGTGGACGCACGCCTGGCAGCACACAGGCCAATACAGTGGACCTAGCCTATACGGGGTGTGGATCAATAGGTGTACACTCAGCTAGAAAGCAGCATGGCTCCGCATCAGAAACATGCTGGGTGAAGAGGCTGCATGCCGGGACTATGAAGCCTCCAGATTGTCATAACACCACACTACCGCGTTGGTTTAGCTACTCTACCCGCTGAGCTATTGCTGCTTTAAGTCAGCTAAACTACTGAAGAACATACACATTGACAATGTTTTCACACCAGGGCAAACACCCTTGTAGCCCAACGTTAATATTTGGCCAGCCGGTGTTTATTTATGTGTCAAGGCTATGACAATGTGTTTTGTTTGGACTAGTTCAGTCTACTATCTCTGCCCTGGTACATTACATTTACCTTTCACATTTATTAAATGGATGCTTTTATCTAAAGCGCCTTCCTGCACGCACTACAACGTTACTCCCAGACATTTCTCAGAATTATGCGAGAACATGACATGAATCAAATAGGCAAGCTGCTTCAAGTGCTACATTTTAGAGCTAAGGATGTGGTGCTTTCTCTCTTTCCCTAGGTGCAGTGTGAACAGACCCGTTTCCAGGCTGCAGTTCCTGTATCTGCTGTCCTGGTGTCAGCTAGCAGCTCCTTCCAGTGTTACGGAGGGGGGGGGGGGGGCAGGACAGGAAACAGTACATAAAGGAGCAGACCCATAATTAGCCTTACGAGTGACACCTGTGTTTGTCCTGCGATGACACCTCCTGTGCCTGTTATATTCACAGTCCCTCTCCACCTGCTGCGCCACCTTCCTACTAATCCGCCCTCGGCCCGGGGGCGTGTAGGTGGTGCCTCGCCTCAGCTTCCAGAAGACTCCCTGGCTCAGCGGGAAGGCCTACATCTTAAACCCAGAGTACAGTCCCAAACCGACCAACAGCCTTCATTGAAACAAGCTCTTTCATCCCACTACCCCGCGACCAGCTCAGCAGCAGATTTATCCCCGGCTAGTTTGACGCGCTGGTGTAATCGTACTGTGGGCTGTAACAATAAAAAATCTTTATGGACGTCACAGCAGCCCAGCCCTGCGGCATTAAGAGTGTGACCTGGTTCAGAATATCCTTTGATTTTCTTTTGTTTTGTTTTTGTTTGCTGTATCGACATTCAGGCTTGGGTTTGAATTCTTGAATCTCGTTTGTTTTCATTTTTCGTGTACACTATTCTAACAAGGGGACATAAACCTGTCGTTGTTGATGTTGTTGTTGTTGTTGTTGTTGTTTGAGGCCAAGATGATTACAGGAGCAACACTTTGGTTGCCATGCTCCACTGAAGGGACCCCTTGTTACACCTGCCCTAGTGCTATCGAATGTTCTGCAGTTACCAAGAGCGTCTTTGCGGGAATCAATACATCCGCACACGTCCTGAGGTCGGGGCCGTGCGTCACACATCTCCCGTAGACATCCATCGATTTCAGCTGTTCGGAATACTTTGGTGGATGAATTACATCTCTTATAAGGGAGAAAAACGAAAAACAACTTGACAGCTGTCGCCTGTGCTTCACGGCGCATCATTAACGTTGTCAGACCGCCAAAGAAACACATTATCGAACATGAAAACAAAACGGGTTGCGAGTGTGCCGCGTTTATCTTAAGCGGCGACAGACTGGGGAGGGTGAAGGAGGAGGGAGGGTGGGAGCGAGGAAGATGAGGAGAGGCGGGGGAGGAAGGGGCTGGTAAGGATGAAGAAGAGGGAGCTAGACGTGTGGGAGTGGGGGGGTTGATATAAATTCACAAGGTCGTAGCTGCTTAAGCGACCAATCACGTTTCAGGGCCCACGTCGGCCTCCCCGTGGTGCCCTCAGGGAGAGTTATGTGACGGTGCTATGTGCTGAGGCGCCCTGCAGGGGGCACTGGTAATGGCCGACAGAGCAGAGGAAGTGCTTCAACCACATTAACCTATAGGCTGCAGTGTTTTTTTTTTTTTTTTAACTTACTGACTGAAAATGACCAGGACGTATTTAATTGTCAGCCATAATGAGGGCTATTTTTTTCGAATTCTCTTAATGCTTTCTTATCTCCTTTGGCACTAGGCTACTACACTGGACCATCCTGTACAAAAGATAATGCTAATGTTCAGAGTTCCCTCACTGCCTCTTGATCTGTTGGTCAATAAGTAAGTTCCTGCAATATAGGAACAGTTCAGGAACAGTTCAGGAACAGTAGAGTCCTGCAGTTCTAGGACCCTAGCTGTTTCTAATCAACTTAAAGTGATACATATCTGAGATATCTGTGATATCTGTAAATTGTTTGTCTTACCCAGATTCAGAATGACTCGTTCACCTCACATTCCATATTCAGAGTGACTCCCAGGGAATTAGACAGCAGGTATCTGGGATCAAACCCAAAGCTTTGGGCGGTTATCCTGTTATAACATGCAGGGTAGCATAGCATATAACTGCTATGCTATTCTTCATGTTGGTACATCCTTGTACGATAGCACTATACCACAAGCACAGATTATCGTCGAGACACAAAGGGAGGAACAATCACTAAAACAGCTCCAAAAAACCCAGTCCTAGCAACAAGAAACAACAAGAGCACAGGTGAACCAATTAGGTCGTAAACACAGGTGACAGTTGTTATGGAAATTTTTATGATGAGCTAAAGAGAAGTAAAGAGATGGAGAACTTTGAAGACTTTTAAGTTTAACAGTATTTATTAACAAGCTTGAGCAAGGAGTACGAGAGCCGCCCGCACATGATGCCAGCCACTACCGTTCTGAGGAGGATCTCAACAATAGTTCCTTATGACCTCCCTCACCAGATGTCCAGATAAGGATGAGGCGATGGTTCGTAAGCGAGGGATGTTTAGTCTCTAAGAGAGGGACACAACATCCCTGTCCCACGCCCAAAGAGGACTTTAAGGTCATGTCAACCAGACATGGTTGATCTTCTACTATTCTAATATCACACTACTCAGAAGGAATTTTCCTTCACAACAGTAATCAGGCAGAGGTCATAGTATATATCAACGCATACAATCTCAGTGTAAACAGTGTACAATGTGTGAGACGGTGTGCGATTTTATGTATGGCAGGATGATAGGAAATGATGACTGTGTTGCGTTAAGAGACTGAATGCCAGCAGGAGTGTGAGAAAATGCAGATCCAGTGGGGTAGCAAGGGTCGTTTGTCATCTCGCGGTAAACTAGGTTGCATGGCTGTATTGTAACAGTGTTCTAGATAGTGTTTGCTTTTCTGTTCTGCTTGTTATACACAGCCGGGAGATACGCATGTTTTTCGCGCCATGTCCAGTATAAAATGGACAAATGACCAAAATAGATCATTAACCAACCATTAACTTTCATATATTCCCCTCTGTCAAAGTATAAATCACAATATAGGTTCTACCCAATACACAGCATTAGCTTTATTGCAATGCTATTATTTATAGCTTAGCATTATTAGCGTGCTGGCTCTAATAACCTTGAATGTTCCAGGATATGGAGAAAAGCCATTCAAATACAGTAAATGCACTCCATTACTTTCACTCAATAGTATAGACTTACACGACATTACTTTGGAGTCAGTAGAACTTGATTATGAACCAACAGTCTGTTATTCTCTTCATCAAACTCGCTTTTTAAAAATACGTGTAGTGTAGTGTTAAATCTTACATTAGGCCTATGTCATTATATATAAATGTGAGCGTGGCTTCGCTTCCAACATCCAGCAGCAGAATGGTTGAAAGCCTTATAAATACAGTGAATAACAGCTTATAATAAAAGCTCTCCTTGCACACAAATATGGGAGCTTAATATTAAACATATGTGAGTGAGTGCTCTTCTGGGACTGTTTGTTTCTTTGCTATTTATTGCTGTTGATACTACTCTGAGTCTCTTTCCCGTGCCCCTAGGCTGCTCTATCTCCAGAAGAATATATGACCCAGCTCAACTGTGTGTTCTGAAAAGGATGCTGTTAAACTAGCTTGGAGTGAATCACGTCGTAAACGCCCGCTAACCTGGCTCTACTGGCTGTGGTTTGAAGCTTCCAGCAATGGGAAGCTCTCAGCTCTTTATTAGGGGTATATTCCTTACAAATAAATGTGAGAAAGGTTCACTTGACCAGCAACACATCTACCTTGGGCACCTTTGTCAATGTGTTTGGTTGGGTTTTGATCGAATGCAACGCTATGGCCTTGTTTACCTTACAGAAAAACACAATACTTTTCAATACACACAACCAAAGCATTCCTAACCAGAAGACGGGCCACAGAATACAAATTCACAGCAACAACACAATAATACAATTCAAATATTTTTTCTATTAAGATATCTGTCTCCTATTTCAAATTTATACCTTTCATCAGCGAGTAAACAAGGTTGTTGTTCTCCTGCAGGGACCCCGATGTGTCCTCTATTTCTATTCACTGTGCCTAATATGCATAACGTTCTGGCAGCGATGCTGGTGCGGTTCTCCGGGAGGTACGGGAAGGTCAGTCAGCGTGTGCACCGCAGAACATCAAGAACATGAAGAACATAAAGCAGGCCGCCCATGCAAGGAGGTGGAAGCAACTGTGGTGGGGAAATACAGAGGAGTAATTAATCTTTGTTTATGTCAGGTGGACTGACAGCAACAGTGTCTCTCTCTCTCTCTCTCTCTCTCTCTCTCTCTCTCTCTCTCTCTCTCTCTCTCTCTAATACCCCCCCACACACAGATACATTTATATGCACACACAAGAACAAGCAACTATGCATGCATGCATGCAATCATGCGTGCACGCATACATACACACACAGATACACACACATTTTTTGCGAGGTGGCAGGGACTGTGGGATAATCATTGGTCGTTAAATGTAGCAGGGCTGCCTCTCTGGCAGAGTTAAGTTCATACATTATCACTCTGACCCTGGGCTAACTGCAAAGACCCAGTTCTGTCTGCCCTAACTTACCTCATTCACATTCTACCTTAAGCCATTCCTCTCTCTCCGCTCCTAATGCTGTAACTATATTACAATAATACCCCTGCTAACTGGAATACATTATGTTGTTTGTATGGAGAGAGGATAGGTTTGAACATATAAGGTGTGTGTGTGTGTGTGTGTGTGTGTGTGTGTGTGTGTGTGTGTGTGTGTGTGTGTGTGTGTGTGTGTGTG
>JAOTIX010000120.1:4512308-4522597 GCA_027123715.1 Gaidropsarus macrophthalmus
TCTTGCAGCGGTGCGGCTGCCAGCTCGCTGGATGACGGCTCTGGTCTGAGGATGTATTTCCCCCGGAAACCCGGAAGAATCACACTTTCAAACAAGAAGCTCTGTTACTGAGCTGATGTTTACTACCTGTTTCGTAATTCAGCATACCGAAGTGACTTATGTTGTATTCAGATTTACAGGCCGTTATAAAAGGGGCCCCTCGTTTCTGGCCCCCAGATTCCATTAGGGTAGATTTTGAATTACATTACATGTTGACATTAATTACAGTACAAACCACCTCTAACTCCTCCAACTGAGAGAGACACCATTGGCGGGACGCTGGTCTCGATTGAGTTAGTCGCACCATCGCAGTGGGGTTGTGTGTGTGTGTGTGTGTGAGGTGTGTGTGTGTGAGGGGGGTGGGGGTGAGGGTGGTGGTTGCGCAAGGTCACTCTGCTGTAAGAGTGTGGCACTTGGCTCCTCTCTTCAGCCCGAACAGGAACCCAAATCCCCTGCTCTGGAGAGTTATTGACCAGCCCTTTGGGGTTTTCTCTTATGAAGAGCCACTCTTTCATAACAACCGTTGATGTGATTTGGGGGCAGAGGCACAGGAGAGAGCATTGTTCCTCTGCTTGCCTGTGAAAGGTCAAAGGACGCCGAGGATCAATAAGAACCATGATGGTGTTTGGCTTCGAAAAGACGACGCGGTGCCACCATCCGCAAACCCCAGGGGAGAAAAAAAGCTGAATCAGATAGCAGACGGATGAATCCTTGTTCTGCGAAAAATGAACACAGAGAAAATGACTCTGACACTGATTTCTGATCAGATCCCTTTTATTACATGTACCTTTTGGTGAAATACCGTAACGGCAAATATTTTATTAGTGTGACATTTACCGTGGCATTTATCCACATTAATCTCTTTACGCAATTTATTTCTCTCAAACAGCAGGTCATGTTGCTAATTTCACCCTGAATGATGCCTGTAATAAAAAGCCAATTGCCAGTTGGAGGGCCTGCCAATAAATCTGGTTCTCTCTCACACCCAGCGCAGAGGCCAATCTTTCTGTTTGATTAAACTTTGTTCTCTCATGGGGAAAAACACTCAGAGGCACTTTGGAGTGCAGATTTATAGGTTGCTATAGCTTTATTGATACCTTAGAATTATTGATGCAGAGATATCATCGCTGCTGTCGGGTCAAACAAACGGACTCATTGTTGGCCCCGACTTCTGCGTGGTAGTGACTTCCGTTTTGATTACTGATAACAAGGCCTTCTGGGAAGATTTACAACAGCTGTTAGGGGGAACCGAGACTCTGTGTGGTTTGTGCGTGTGTCAGAACAAAAATTATGAATTAATGAATAGTCCATGTTCCAAGCAGGACAAACAGATGTTTTCATGTTCAGTGGAGCAACGAATCGGAGCACTCGGTTACAACGTGGAGAAGTAGAGAAGTGGAGGGAGGTATCTGAGGATGGCAAACGAGAACACATGAGTTAGGACCGACTCATTGCAGGCAGGATGTGACACGTGTGTGTGGTGTGTGTGTGTGTGTGTGTGTGTGTGTGTGTGACGAGGCAAGGGGAAGTTACATTCTTCATGCGCCGGTCTGGGTGCCTTTGGTCCTGCACAACTCTCCACAAGGTCTCCAGAGAGAGAGACACAGAGACAGAGAGAGAGAAAGAGGGAGAGAGAGAGAGAGAGAGAGAGAGAGGGAGAGAGAGAGAGGGAGAGAGAGGGAGAGAGAGAGACTATAGCTGCCGAAGGCCCCAGGGAAAATGGGTTGTTGCCTCTATATTTCCACCAACCTAACACATTACCCCGTGATATGACAGTTATGTTATGTTTTCCCCTGTCAAAGTTAGTCAGAAGGGTTTCAATCATGAGTCTTCAAAGCCCCAGTGAACTTCCCAGCAAGGACTCTGACGGCTTCATTATGAGGGGGTTAGGAACGGGTTGAATGATAAACAGCATTCATTCCTAATGAACCTACTTCCTGTTCTTTTGTGAACATGTATAAAGACTGCGGCGTGTGTGAGTGAATGTGTGTGTGTGCGTGTGTGTTGGGGGGGGAGTGGGTGCAGATGCTAATTTCACAACACAGACGTAGATCACAGGATGCTAGTATTTTCTATCCAGGTGGAAAAACATTGGCTGTCGAGTCGACAGTATAACATTGTGAAGCCCGCTGGATTTATTCTCCTCGCTGTATAACATCGCGAGCAGTGTGTCTTACAGCAGCGCGTCGCCTCTGTATGAAATCTATTGATTTCTCCGATATTGCCTCAAAGAGTAATGGAGTAAAGGTCCTGGCTCTTGCTTTTTTCCATTTTTTTTATTGCTCTCATCTAAACCCCTCGCTCCTTCCTTCCCGTGGCCCGGCTACAAGACACCAACTTTTAAATGAAGATCCACAGACACACGCACGCGCACACACACACACACACACACACACACACACACAAACCCAGACTTCAAATACTCTTTTAATGGCAAGAGAGGAAAGAAAAACGTAGGAAAAATATATATATGCCTCTGCTTAAACATCAATACAAGAAATAAAGAGCAAGACAAGCGCCTTCCTCTCTCTCTTCCTCTGCTCATGTGGCAGCCTGGCCTCTAATCGTTTCAAAGAGACTGGGTGGGGGGGGGGGTTTGAAAGACCAGGATTGGGGAGCCCCCACACCCCCACACCGCCACCTATGGATTAAGCTCTCCCAGCCAACGGCAGCATGGAGGAAACAGAGGTAATCTCTATCTCCTCCTCCACGGGCCCTGCTTAGCATACCTGTTCCCCCGTTCTTTAATCTGCTTACTGCATTTAGTGCCCTCTAAAGCTGCTCAGACAGAGAGAGGGCTCTGTGAACTCTAGGCACCGCCGGGCGAAAGGCGGTGGGATGGCGGAGAGTCGCTTCCCCGCCCCCCCCCGCCTTGTTTTTTCTCCTACCTGCCGGCTGAAAGGTCAATTTACTCAGCGATTGATTGTTGTCGTGTGCCGGCAGATCGCTCACGCAGGACTTCTTAGATAACGTCTGGAAACATCCAGGCTTTACCCGCTCAGCGAGGGGGCCGCGCAGCTCTAAATACTCCTTATTTTTTAAGCTTGGAGGTAATTCAAAGTAAATGGAAAGTTATATGCATGACTGAACTCCATCCAGGGTTTTAAACGTTTTTTCTTCTGGAGAGATCTCCTTCAACTCCTTGTATTTAGTATGGTGTGTTCCTGGCGGTTTCAATGCGGTAGTTGTGAATGTGCTTCCATGGTGATTATTGGGGTTTGATCCCCAATAATCGAATACTGTGGATGAGAGCGCTTGCTGTATAGCTATGTAGAAGTAATAGTGACTAGCTTGCAATGATGTTGCCCAACCTTGCCCGTTTCTCTCCAGTTCAGTGCATTCACTTGTTGTGTTGTAGGCCTCTACTACTGGCTGAATTCCTTTGGAGCATTTGTGTCAATTTATATAAGGGGAGACTGACAGAACAAGATTTACAGGAAGTTTGCAAAGGTGTCCGGATATCCCACATTAGCCCACGAGTAGTTCAACATTCCAGTAAAAGCAACAAGATAAAAGCTGGACGGAAAGTATCTGAATACAAAGGCTGTTGAATTATCTGCCTCAGTGTCTTCATGCAGGCAGGTTTATCGTTAGGCAAAACAACATGCAAATTCTTCCTCTGGGTCTGCTTTTCTTCTATCATTCGTTTGATCGAAGTATTAAAAGATGATTATCTATCGATGATTGACTTTTTAAGCTATGACTTTAAGATATGACTATGTTATACATATTTGACATATTTGACAATGACAGATGACAGATGATTGCACATTGCCAATTCCTCCGAGGTGCGTGGCCCAGTAAACACAGGGTGCAGCGCAAGTGGTGACGTATGGCGTATTCAGAACGCGAAGCTGTCAACATTCGGACACATGTACCCGGCATCATCTCACGCTGTGACAGTCCAACATCGGCGGGTAATAACGTGTGATGATGAAGCGCTGTCACTGACAGACGTAGAAACAGAGCCCCGTGTCAAACTGTGGGCAGACACACACACGCACGCACACACACACACACACACACTGATGTGAACATGTGTGTGTTTCCAAACTAGCTTCGTAAACCCGTAGGCTATAGCAGCAGGAAATCCACTTGAGTTGCATGAAGGCTCTGTGAAGCGTGATTGTTATTATAATCTCGATCGAAAGGGGATACGAAGAGAGGAGATTTTAATCACTCCTGTCGCTTTAAGGACACTTATCAAAGCCGTGTTTATGCGAAGAGAGAAAATACGATGAGGCGCGAGCGAACTGAGCGACCAAGGACGGATCGCTCGCTGTGAATTCGTACAAATCCCTCCGCCGTTCACCTGGAATCGCTTCGTCACATCGCTGGCGGACTTCGATCACGCCGTGGATCGCTGTCTTTCTTCAGACGGATCGGATCGTTTACCCCCCCTCCAAAAAATGCGCATAAGTAGCTCGAGACTTGGGATTCCTGCCCCTCGCGCGCAGCGTTTACCGTGGAACTTGTCATAGAGGAATACGGCGTAGCAGTGCAACTTGTACATCACTGTATAGGTTATTGGACTTATTTAACACGCAGAAGTACTCCGTGTCCAAAGGCTTATTTGACGGATATATTACGTCCACCTTTTTTTTTTTGACAGCGGACCATGGATTGGGTGGTGGAAAACAACGGGCAGCAGGAGCAGCAGCAGCAGCAGCGACATGGTTGCTCTGCACTGTCTGCGCTATGCAGCTAGGCTCCAACATTTGTCTTATTCCAATGCAACAAAGTTGCAAAGCAAGTGGAATGCATGGATTCAAAGTATTTCGCCGTTTTCGATGAAGCCTGAATGAAGAACGCGTCGACATAATCCCACATTCGTGACAAATACGTGTGGATTTGCATCGCTTTTTTCTCGCCTGCATGGGATACTTGGAACATTTGTATAATGTAGGAGACCCAAGAGGTTTATAGTCAAGGTCATTCGGCGAGTTATATTAGTCTCCATTTGTCTATTATAGTATATAAACATACACACACAGACACAGACAAACACACCCACACACACATACTAATACACACTCGCGCACGCACGCACTCACACAAGCGCGCACGCACACACACACACGCGCGCACAAACATACACACGCGCACGCACGTACACACTCTTGTAATAATAGGCTACCAGAGTCGGTGTGTTATTTTGGTTCACCGCGCAGGGAGCTCCTCTTCATTTGGGTGTTCACTCACAGAGTGATTTTTGATTGCAACATTTCTTAAAATGGATGGGAAATTGAAGCAGAGTCGGAGATCCCGTTCCAAGCGCGAAAGGGTACGTAGACGGGAGGCTGGCGGCAAAGATGCCCACAGTCCACACCACAATACGTCTTGCTCCGACAGAGAGCAGAGTCCTGGGAGAGATGCCGCCTCCCCGCGTGCTCAAAAGACCCCCCACTCCATACCCGCTGCCAGAGCCTCGCGCCCCCTGCGCAGAAAGAGACCCGAATCCAGCTCTCAAGAAGAGGATATCATTGATGGATTTGCTATCACCAGCTTCATAAGCCTGGACTGGCTGGAGGTAAGGGCTTTCTCTAGATGATTTGTTAATGATTATGTTGTGAGGATTCTTCTGAAATGATGCGCTGTCAATCGCGACATGTCTGCCTATCCACACAGGTGAACCTGTAGTGAGTTAGTTCTGGCTTGTGTGTTTTCTTTGAAATGTGTTTCTATTTAATGACCCCTGTTTTGTAAAGCAAACTCTTAATTGGCAAAGACACGCAGATAGGTCATCAAAACCACCACCCCCAACACACAGGCAACCTGCCAAAATCATTACACTCATTGATTCCAACTCATTATAGTTTTTAATTAGACACCTGCTTAATTATACCCCCTCATGAGAGTCTGACTCAGACAAGCGATCACAAACATCAAGAATACTCAATAAATAAATACCCATGAGGAGGGTAATTTCATCTAGCAGCCATGACTAAAAGCAAGAGTTTGACCTTTAACCCCCACCATTTCATATGGTAATACGACTCCTTCATCACTATAGTTATTTTGCCAGACTCCATACTAACCTTATGTCACCATATGGCATCTAGTAATATTAATAACAGTAGCCTATGTTTAATCTCTCCTCTGAGACTCACAGCTAGTGTGACAATTGCATTAAGAACTGACAGCAACATCCACACCCTCAGAACTGTGTCTGTGATGAGTTTGACAATATGGATGCGCAGGCAAAAAAGGGAGGATCTGCTCAATTGGAGCTGGTCGTCGATTTGCCACCTCCTATCTGTTAACACCCTTAATCTGTTCCGGTCATTAGTAATTATATTGCTATAACATTTAGCTTTGGCCCTGCATAGTACTTGGGACTGGGTGGGAAAGCTGATAGGGTTGGGGAAGAGGTGTGTGTGTGTGTGTGGCGGTCAGATGTGTGGCTAAGCGTCTGTTTGTGGCAGTGCGATGCGCTCTCATCATACATGTATGACTGTGACCGTGTATGACAGCGTCTGACTTTGAAGATGACACGGCCTCCCGCACGCAATTGGCCACCAGCGTCATTGTCGGAGAGCAGGGACTCCTATGGACGTTCAGCATGACACAATGTGCTGTCCATACTGAGTTTTCTTCCTTATGTAGAGTGGAGACCGTCACCCTCATTTGATCCCTTATGTTCCCCGCCCCTGTGTTCGGTCCTTAGTGTGGAGTGTTTTGTGTTTGTTTTTTTTGTTCGCTTAACCGATATTAAGTGAGTGAACTGATCCCTGTATTGTTGTCATTGTGAACACTCAGCCCCTTGGAGTGCTTTGGTAGGAACTGTGTCAAAATCATTTTGAGTTGAGAGAAGCGTTCTGGAAGCGATATATTTCACTGTCGGGCAAACTGTGTTGTTAAAAATGACACCGAGTGGGACTTATTGATGCACTGGAGACACAGCACTGCAACAATAAACGTCACAGTGAATCTGGCCATTGTAAATACTAGTTTTGAATGGAAACACAAATACGATAAACAACTTTAAATAAGATATCAAAAGTCATGCACTACATTCGTGGAGCCCGCTCCACACCAGCGAGCAGTACAAGCTCAAAACAATCTCTTTATGCATTTGATAGATAGGCCTACGGTCGGTTAAATGATTTACTTTGCTGTTTTATTGCAGACTCTCAACAGTAGCGCTGGTGTTCTTGCTCGGCTGCGACTGAAATAAAAAAACAGAGGGTACACTGTTGCTCCACCTGGAAAACGTACCTTTTCAAAGCCCGGCAAATGAGGCGTGATACAGCCCCCCGTGTGCGTTAAACAATACGACCTGGCCAGGTCCCTGGGGGTGGGGGGCTGGTGCACGTCTTGCATATTTGGTGGGAACGGGTCACGTTATGGGCGAGGGCTTTTCATGGTTTGGCCGTGCGTCCGAAGCGGGTGATAAGCTTCACGCGATGGCTTTATTCGGTAAGTGATAACGTTTTATTAAATCCATGCTGAGCTTGTTAACAGCTGCTATTGTTTTACTCCCGCCATTGTGACCCTGGTCTTTTCAATGGGCGAGACGTCTCTGTCTGGCCGTCCGTTTTGTAATTATTTGAAATCAGCCAGGCCAGGTTTATTAACCGACGAGGCCAGCAGCAGCAGCACAGCGAACCAAACTGCTCGAATCGTTTTAGATATTTAAAAGCATTGCTTCCTCGGCGTATCAGTAATTGCTATTGCCTTTACCTAACAGCCTGTGTCATACAGTGGAGCCCATCACCTTCCAAAAGCTAATTACTTATCAATTACCCTGTGCACTGTCATCCTTGTTAACCCCTGGGGAAAGATACAAACGCTGGGTTAGCGGCTTGGCGAGGCAAGGGCTGACGATTTGGAAAGAAGGGGGAGAGACGCGGTCACCCTGACCGGTCGTCGTGTCTAGCGAGTACCAGTCCGACGTGGCAGCGTAGGGCTGGGTGGCTTTAGTCTGGGTGGCGTCGGTTGTGGGGTGGTACAGTCGGTGCTATGGCCTCTTTACTGCTTTTGGGCTAGCGGTGCCCTTGCACACTCCCATGACATCAATCTCCAAGCCAGGGTTCTCCACAAACATGCGCAGTCGTGATCTGGATTTCAAGCAAGTTTCTTCATTCATCTGCAAGGTCTCTCTGATTTGATGCATTACTGCTGTTGTTGTTGTGGAATCTACCAACACTGGCTGATTACTGGAAGACTGCCATTCTAATGGCTGTTTTGGCTTGAGCGCATTCATCGCTGGCACCTTTCGAAACAGATTTGACATTGCGAGCGGTTGTTGTTATTCCGTTTGCTGTCTGGATATTTCAACATTTTGCCTCGCGGCCTTCTTCAGGCTTCCTACGTACAGACCCACAGTTCCTCCACAAGCCCACCCTCTCCCAGTCCACCACCCCCTCCAACTCCGGCCGGTGGGGTGCCTTTGCTCTCTGTGTGTTCCACAGCCACCGTCTGTCCTCTTTGGCCCGAGGTTGGCGGCCGTTCCCTGGATGCGTGTTGACTCCAAACACGCTGGTTTTAGCGCTGTTGATATCCGGGGTTCTGTGCTGATGGGATCAATCCCCTCCAGTCCTGTATCCAGCGTGCTGGCGGTGGTGGGGGCTGAGCTGTACATACTCTCCCCTATACAGTGCGCTCCCTTAACCCATTTCATTACATCTGAAAGCAATTTTGCTGCAGCAGGCGTATTTGATTACGCTGTGTTTATTTTCGGCGAATCCCATGGTTTCTGACGGGCGGGCGGGGGGGGTTGGTGGTGGTGGGGGGGGAGCGGCTTACCGACTACGACTACTACCTGTGCATATTTGAGACGCGCAAACACAAAGCCCTCCCGCTCTGTGCCGTCTGCCGCCCCGTGATTAGACAAAATGTCAAGCATGATGCAGGGATGATCCGGAAGACGTGCCGCGGAACCAGCCGAAACCCCGGGCCTCTTGTGTCCCTCGGGCCAGTTCCACCGGTGAATCTTTTTGTTGTAAATGTTTTGAGAAGATAAAGGAGGAGCATTTCTCAGTTCCCGGCATCGCCCTCTCTTCAGGAATTCCCCTCAGAGTGTGAAGACAGTATTTATCGGTGTTATCAGGTGACGATAAAGATGACGCAGTCCGCCATGACGGCGGCATGATATTTGATTCATTTTGACACCGGGGTGGTAAATCCCCCCCGCCCCCCCGTGCGTTGATCTGGATCATTCATCTGCTCTGACACCATTTAACAGATTCACTTCCCTTTTTTTCTCATGGTTTTGCACCAGAAGTTTCCCAATTCACTCGAAATGGGGTTTTTGATTGAGCTGATATTGCACAATTCCAAGAGAGTGGAGCAAGGGTAACATTTTTTGGGGGTTCATTAGTGAAGTGTCCCCATGGCATTGTCTACCCACAGATCAGTTTATTTTGTCCTTGCCTTATTCAGACTCAGACTATCATTTCTGTCCTTTTACTCTTGTGTGTTTCGGATTAAGTGAGCCCCACTTGGGTTTTAAAAGTGGACCAATTCAAGTACGACAGCCAGCAAATGGCTGCCTTGCTGACAGGGGGGCCGCAGACACCCATTCTGGGAGAATTGCTGAATCGCTTCACTGTCCCCCTCGGAGGACTTCCCCCGGCCGGACCACCGCGAACGCTGAAATCTAAGCGAACGCCAATGTGACGGAAAAGAGCCCAGTAGTTTCAAAATGTTTCTTCTCCTTTGAAATGACGGCTGTCAAACTGGCCCTGGAATGTGGTAACGTATTCATTTGCGCTGCAATCTCTCTGATGTCTCTCTGAGATCTCTGAATCTCTCTCCCCACCCCCCTCGTTGTCATTGCACTCTGCCCAGCTACTCAATCCTCGCTGCTTTGAAACACTTGGAGGAGAACGGTTCTGTTAAACGATGACAGCCAGTCCGCAAGTCTCTTTATTCCCCCCCCTCTCAAGAACAATGGGCAGGCAGGGACACCAGGGACGGTAACGGCGGTGGATGATGTTATCGACTGCTCGCGGATGGAGAGACAGAGAGTAGCTGTCTCCGCTCTGGGCCATCAAGACGTCTGAGGCCAGCATGACGCTCCTGTTGGTTGTGTTTTTCAAATGAGTGGGAGGCGGTTGATCTTGTTTTCTCCCTTGCCTTCCACTCCCTGACGGTGATGGCCCTGTGCGTCTCACACTGGCAAACAGCTCCTGGTTTAATTAACAAGGCTCCCCCAGGCCCCCCAACTCATTGGCTGAGAGAGAGAGAGAGAGAGAGAGAGAGAGAGAGAGAGAGAGAGAGAGAGAGAGAGAGAGAGAGAGAGAGAG
>JAOTIX010000120.1:4726105-4740067 GCA_027123715.1 Gaidropsarus macrophthalmus
TGCTTAACGACAGCCATGCTAGAACCTTCTTCCCCCCCCCCCGTGTACGACCGCAGGGCCGCGACGAGGGGCCCCCGCATTCTCTGGAACTCAGTATTCCCCCCGTAGCCCTCAAAGGAACCCTCCGGAGGAGCCAAACCTGGGCCTGTTTAGAGAGCAATTTAGTCACTGCTGTTACCAACGATTTCTACTTCCTGTTTGGCACGGAGACCACGGTACACCGAGGGAGATGGGGGAGAGAGCGGGAGAGAGAGAGAGAGAGAGAGAGAGAGAGAGAGAGAGAGAGAGAGTGTGCAGCAGGCAGCGAGCGGGAAAAAAAAGAAAAAAAAATTTGTACCATAATATTGCCAGAGACTCCAGTCTCAAGAAGAGGTGGCTCTCCCAAATTATTAGCTTAGGGAAACAGTCTGGATATTTATGAAGAATCCCCAGGTGACTCCGAATGGCCCTAGTCACTTCCATATGTGACCCCGGGGTTGAGTGGTTGACAGGGCCCTTCCAGGCCGATTAGGCTCCCAGTCTGCCGCTGAGAGGCCGGCCGCGTTGGCAGGCGGGGGGTTGGGGGGGGCGCGGGCAGGGGCCCCGGGGTCTCCTGAGCTCCCCCTGTAAAGATCACAGATGTGGAGGCCTGAGGAGGGTCTGCTGGGCTGCTGGGGCTGCGTTGGCCCACGGGGGGCCCCCTGCTTCAGCCTGGACACAGGGTTTACAGTCCCCACTCCTCCCCCGTCCCGACCGCCCCAGTTCCCCTTTAAAAGCAAACAACAGAGGCACCAATTAAAGCTTTAAGACGTTAAATAAAAACCTTGTGTTGCTTTTGAAGCGTCCGGGTTAATGCTTGTTTGTCTTGAGATTGCCGCGCCACTCAGCAGTCCTTCCTGTTTCCTATTAAAACGGGGATCCAGTGATTTGGTGTGGATGTTGCGTTTTTCTTCTTCTTCTACGTTTTTTTTACAGTCTTCCCCCCCCCCTCCGGCTATGTAGCTCATTGCTTGATTGCTGTATAAACAGCCTTTTTATTGCTGAAATGCATACTGTCAAAAGGGAGAGGAAGTGGAGGATTTTGTGGACTTTTGAGGTCGTAAACAAGTTACCTCTGAACGTCGGTGGCCTGTCATGAGCTCACCGTCTGTGCTGTTAAAGTGATTTTGCCACTGATCACAATCCAAGCCAAGCCAAGAGGCTGGGCTGATAGATGTCCCATGATGAACCATGAGACCCTATCAAGGTCCAGCTTAATGATCCAAGCCAATTAATTAAGGAATCCCAGGAATTTCCCTGCACTTTTCTGGATAAGTATGGAAAGCATAAGGCTAGTTAACTCAGGGAACAGCCATGAAAGGGCTTTCGGTGTATTAATAGTATTTCTCGTACAGAAGTAATCCCAATCTAAACACACACAAGATCAGATCCAAACCAGGCTTGTGGATGCAGTCACATTGGTTGTTCGGTGTTAAAGATTACACACAATAAATTATGTATTTTGTATTATTGCCATTGCTTATATTCATTTGTGCTCTGAGGCTTGAGATGTAGTGATTGAGTTGAAGTGGCCTTTATATCATCTTCCCCCCACCAGATCACTGTGCTGGGGCCTGGTGTGGATTACTATCATGGAGTGGGAGAAGGTCCTCCAGGATCCTGTCCTGGTGTACAACAGGTGTTAGAAGTCATAACAGGCTTTTAGCCAGGCATGGCTAAAGGACATGGTGAAAATAAGCCTTTTTCCTGGTATTATGGCTGAGCAAGTACAGCTTTAAAGGTCCCATCCAAGAGAATGGCACAATGAATGTGCAGATTAGCCAATGTGCTCATCAGAAATGAATAAAATCTGCCATAACCTGTTCTGGCAGATTGTGGCTTTGACCCGGATCTGCTGAAACTACTTTTCAGTTTGAGCTGCTTTGCAGGTCAGGAGAAACAGGTTAACCTCCTTCACCTGTGAGGTGGAAGTCATTAGCAGGGAAGGCAAGGGTCTCAGAAAATGGTATTTAACATATTGATTCACAAAATGCTTATCTTACATGGGAACCATCTGTGGGTGTTTTCAGGGCCCGGCCTCACTGTGGTGTCTCCCTGGTCCATCTTGTTGTTATTTAATAACGGCACCAGTCATAATATACAGCTATGCCTCTTGTCTCACCGTTATTGCTTCCCAGTGCAATCACAAGCCCTCACACACCAACACTTACCTTAGACTGAACAACCCCGTGGCCTGAGGCACGGCCCAGGCTGAAAGTGTACGTTATATTCCAACAACACTGATATGATTACATTTATCAATTGAATGGTCGTCTGTCGGAAACTTTACCTCCCTTTATTTCATCTTCTGCATGCGTTAAATGGTGTGTTTGAACTATGCTTCAGGTCCGAGCCAGAAATACTATCTTCATACCGACCCATCGGCAATTAGATTACATTCTGACCCCAGAAATGTCATGCTCTTCATACGCCATCAGCGTGATATCTCAGGAGTCTCCTTAGGCATTTCATGAGGTGTTCTCTGAGCTACAGAGGGCCGTTTACATGAACCTCTGACTTGAGAGGGCCTCGCGGTGGCAAGGGTGCACAACATTCTGTTGATTTATCTGCTGGCTGAATTGGTCCTTGTGCTTTTAACTTCATAAGGTTATGCAGGATTTGGGAGTCATCTCTCATTGCTGCATTTCTGAGATCAGTGCAAAACAGCTGGCCCCCATTTTCCACATTATTTCATAAAAAACGTTTGTTGTAAATTGTGATTCTAAATTGAATACAGGATAGTAATTTGATATTCAGAAGACTGATTAGACTGACCTCATTCAGACCTTGAAAGGTCTGGAAATAGACCAAGGTTAACAGCTATCAACACCGTGTTATAGCATAACCTTATTGCATGCGAAGCATAAACAATCATCACAAATGAAGTGGTCCACATTCCTGTTTGAAATCCCCTGTAAAAGAAAAGAAAAAAAACATTGAATCAATAAAATTGCACAGGGCATAGTTAATCTACCCACCACCATTTTAGCTTCAGTGTGGAACATTAGCAAAGCCGGCGGCCATTTTGTTCTGCTGTTTGGCTCCTGTGAAAAGTGGCAGCCTGTGCATGGAGTTAATTAAGCCATAGTTTTAGAGCTGTAATTGATTGAATCATGGAGTCATAAAAGAAATTGCGAGGCCCCGGAAGCCGAGTCTTACTGAATTAAAGCCATTGGCATCCTCTGCTGGTGAAAGGATATGGTAATAAGGCCGCCAATGCAATCAGATTTCGTTGTTTTCAATGCTTTTTTCGCCGGGGTGCTCTATTTTTCCCTCAAGGGGTCTTATTATACACTTCTGTAACACTACAGAGTTAGCGTGCTATGCAAGCCGAGGGAAGGGAAACGACCCTCCCTCTGCAGTTCCCCTTAAAGCTGCTCACGCATCTGCCTCCTCCGCCCGGACAAATCCTCTGACGTCTCGGAGCGAAGAGCATTCCTTGTATGATTCATGAATGGCCCCTAGATTTCCATAGCCGATGCGTGCACTGGCTGCCTGTTGGCCCTGCTAGCTTCCGTCCAGGCTTAGCCAGACCATAGTGAAGCCTGTGAATAGACAGTGTCACATGCCACAGCGAAGTCACGCGTTCGCACCAACGTGCTAACGGTGACGTCGGTCAATACACCTTCCGTGAGCCGCGCAACCGTACGACCGACACCATCGGAGGTTCTTAAAATACAACATTGGATCGAGTGGACATCATCCTCTCTGTATCATTCTCCCCCTTCCTTTTTTGTTCCTGACTTCCATTTTTGTTCCCACCTCTCCATTTCCCCGCCTGACCCCATCTCTCTGGTTGTTCACTGCAGGGCGGTAATGATGAGGAATGGAGTTATAATGCCAGTTGTTAAACCTCAGGCCCCACAACAAATGTGCTTCTGAGACCCTGTATTTGTCTCTGAACGGATTAGGGCTTTGCTCTGGTTACCCTATATTTAATCTCACTCCAACCTCTGCCGGCAACTCTGTGTTGGCTACAATAACAACAATACTATGTGATTTTGTCTTCTAATGCTTTTAACCGGTTGGCATTCCTTCACCATTGTAGCGCCCAGCCTGCTCCAGTCCTTCTTCTCTTTTTTAATCGTTGCAATCGAAAATAATGGAAGCTAAAGCACTTATCCACGAAAGGCTATTAATTGAGTTGTCTGTCAAATTAAAACTAAATACAGGTTTTCAGTGTTTGCATGTTAGATGATACAGTTGGCTGCCATGGCTGAAAGCTGAGTCTACAACAGCTCTGTCTCTGCAGGCCCCTCTCAAGGGGTTTTTGGATCAGCCTCTGGTGGGAATATTGTTTGAACCCTAACGAGACTCTCCCACCAAGGAGTTGTTCAGCATGTTATGCTAGTACATCCTGATTTTAGCGAGCACTTAGTCATTGTCGAATAAAATTACTTTGTGACCCCAATCTTTTATACTTCTTTATATCTTTTTATATCTTTTATAATTCTTTGCTATGGCAAAAGTAAACATGTGTGTTGTATGTTGTGTTTCAAATATGTAAAAGCCCAGGGTTTTGAAAAAGAGTGTCAAGTGTCAAGAGACCATTTATTCTTCTACGTTCAACGAATTCCTTGAGCGATCGCATATGTTAGCATCTTAACGACACCAATCTATGACCCAATGGTGTTAGTCCAAGCCCCATGTCAGAGAACGCCGGCGAGGAGGGTCGCTCTTATTTATTTCCTTCCACTTCAAGCGCCAGTGACAACCTTTGAGCACTGATCAGACTATAACGGCAGCTCGCTTCAAAGTGCCATAGATTATCTGGTTATTATTCTCCGAGAGCGAAGAAAGACGTAGAATGTTAATAAAGTGGTGCCAGTCTGTATTAAATTATCAATGCGCATGAAAAATTCATCTCCAAATGCCTTTCACACTTTCCGAGTAGGCACACAATTCACTTTTATCTTGTTAAAGGAAAAGGAAATTTTATGATAAGGGAAAATAACACGACGTGTTTTTTCATTTTCCATTTCACATTCTGAGCAGTAGGTTAGCGGCTGAGATTGCTCCTATTATTGAGGACGTTGGGAGTGTAGATGCATAATTTGGTGCGACGATGCGGTCGCCCTCTCTCTCTCTCTAGCCTCAATAACTCAGGGACCAACTGCTATGGCTGTCCTCCCCGAATGCCACACGGCAGTAGAGCATATCAAATGTTGTTATTGCGGGCACCCTGCTTAGAACCCGTAAATTACCCGCTGATCTCCGGTCTCCTATTTCAATCTCTCGTCTTTTTTCCCCTCGGTGTAAATTATACCCTAGTGGAGACAAATTGACGACAAGACCACATGGAGCACAACACACCTTCTGCTTCCATGTTTCCAGACAAGGGGCTGCAGAGTGTGGTGGTGGTGGTGGTGGTGGTGGTGGTGGTGTTTTCTCTCAAGCTTTGGTCAATCTCCTCAGCAGATCAGGAAGTGGAAGAAAGGAAGCCACCGAGGTCCGTAAACAACCGCGTATCGAATAGGGGGATCTCCGCTTGGCCGGTTTTCAACTACCATCGCTGTTAAGCAGATTAAAAACACCCCACCGAAGGTGACATGTGAGCACGCTTTGAGGCAGAATAAAGATGGCTGGCTGATTGGATCAGCAGGAGGAGGACTAGCATTTATTCAGGCCCATGGGAAGAACATGTAGGGGGTGCTGCAGGGGTTGCAGGGTCTGGAAGCGTAGGGGTGAATATGAAGGAAACACGGAGGGAACAACAACATCACCCGCAACCCCGATTCTGCGAAAGCAGTTCAACGCAACACTGTTATCAGCCTCCCAACTGCTTTTCCGTCCCCCATCGATCCGCAGTGCTGGGCCATGCAAATAGACGCATGTAGCCCTGGGTGCTCCATCGTCAATGGAGAGTAATTATCTTCGGCAACAACCAATATTGGATTGCTAAGCCTCAGGATAAGGTTGCCCGCCAGAGCCTTCCCAACAGTCAGTCACCTCTGCGGGCGCGGAGGCTGACGGATGGATGAGCCTGGATGCTGGAGGGGCCACCCGAGGCTAAGCTAGTTGCGTTAGCACTAGCATCTCTTCTCGTCTCTTTGTGCGCTTGCAGCAAAAGCCCTTTGAATCTCGCAGAAAATTCATCTTTAATGGGCCTGCCGAGTGTTTTTTTCTTTTTTTGCCTTGTTCTTCGCTGCCGAGATCTATCAGGGCGGCTCCTTTTTCTTAATGTTCAACAGAAACTTCCAGAAACGTTTGTCACGAGGGGGCTTTGATGAGTGCAGTGTTTGAGGAGGTTGAAATGCTTTTGTTTGAGTTGCCTGACAAGCTCCATACATGCAAATGATTTTTAAATATAATTGCGGAGAGCTTTAAGGCATATGAGTGAAAGTTCATTATGGTTCCTTGGAATGAATTTCTGCATAATATCCTATTGAGCGTTTGGTCTTCATGTCCTACCCAGCCCCACATCACTGGAGCCCCGTTGTTATAAAGACCTTTTCTTTAAGCTTCGTCCCCCTGAGAGTCCTTCAAAGTGTCTGACATCCCCTGGCCTTCATCACAATAGCACTACTTGTGTTCTGAAGTATGCCAGTGCTCTAAATAGATGACATAGAAATGTTGTTCCTATTGAATGATGGGCGCTATTGAACAAGGTGCTCATTCTGACGTTGTTGGTCTCAGCTACTCGAGCCCTCATAATGAATAAATCATGGATCGTGCGAGGCACTCTGTAGATAGAAATTACAATGTACGTGGAAACAAAGTGGAATAAAACATGACTCCATTTTGTTGCGGATGTGGCGGCCTGTGCTGTACTTATCCACTAGAAAGAGGTGCGAGGATTACCCCTGATGGAGGGGTTTAGATCGATGCTGTCCTGCGTCTCTACGCTAGGGGTGCGGATGGGAGTAAGCATTTTGAAAAAAACATCAGCGGTATTGACTCCTAGTGGGGATACTCTTGTAAAAAAAATATAGCGTGATGAAAAATAATTAAGCTAAATTGTGTTAACATGGTAATAGGATGTATACTCATGGAAAGAATAAAGTAAAAACCTGTTATGCGTTCAACTAAATTTGGCAATAACTATTCCCCCAACTAAAACTTAATGACATCAGAGGCCCTCCGGGTTTTTCGTTGGAAATGAGAGATTGCAACACTCTGAACGGCAAACGCTCAAATTACAGGGGGAAATATGCGTTAAGTGCTAATGCGCCACAGACAACCCGTGTTCCCTAAGACTGTTTTATGGCATCATAATTCATTCTCCGAGCTCGTTGCCAGCATGAGCATTTCCTGTCAACATCTGATCCGGCCTCAACCTGTCACCATCCACACTCACTTCTAGCCCCGGCTTCTCCTCTTACCCCCACCCCCCCAGCCATCACAACGCCTATTCTGGGACTCTGGGGTGGTGGTGTTGGAAGGGGCAAACATCGCTAGCTTGGCATGTGGACGCGATGGGAGCAGTGGATGATGCTATTTAGACTCGGAGGTGGGCGAGAGATTTGGACCCGGGTGCTTTGGATCCACTCAGTCACTGCGGGGCTTACCTGAGATTAAGTGTTCTGCCGGCCCAGTCTGGCAGCATTAGCGGCCTACTGTTGAACGGACACGCTGGCTTGGAGCTGGCTGTTGGCGTGCTGAAGGGGCGGGGGGGGGGGGGCTGCAAAGCGTGCTTAGCCATTCCCCAGGGGTGGTGTCGCGGTTAAGACACCAACCTCTAGAATGACCACCCCCACCTCCCTGGGTGGTTTAGCATTGATTTTTCCTCTTCCAAAACGCAACCCTCTTGTCCTTTAGGCCTTTAAAGGTAATTTATAGCAGAATCGAATATATTTATTTAGCTTTTTTTTGTCTTTATGGTTCCGAAACGAGAGTAGCATATATAGCTCCTACGGTTTTTCTTTACTAGTCTCCTGTATCTGTGGTTTCCCAGACTTTCCCCGCTGCAACATCTGCTTTAGCGTTCCATGCGCAGGTTTAGTTACTTGTTATGGACACTTTTGACCTTTAGTGAGCCATTATTTAACTCAACCATGGGGCTTTACTCAATTGACACAAGGTCCACTTTAAAGTGTGAATCCGTATCCAATATTTGTGTGCTTGTGCGGAAGCAAGTACATATGTCTGTCTGTGTGTGTGTGTGTCCGTGTCTGTGTGGATATGTAAAAATGTGCATACAATGTTTTCTTTCTAAAGTGGAAGTATGTAGGCTTCTGAATGACCCTTAATTACAACCAGCTTGGATATAATTACAAGCCTTGCATTCTTAGCACATAACCCGCACGGACCGCTTCCTTTGACCAGATTAGGGCTCAGCCCGAGCGAAATGAATGACCAGTTTATTGGAGACCACGGAATGGTGTGTTATTTATTCATTTTTGATACTGTATTTACGGTGCCCGGGTGAACGTGATTTGTTCCACCGACGGCGTGGCGGTCTGCCATACTGCCATACTCTGTTGTTCCGCACTGCAGAAAGTAAATACCATGTCTTCCACATGTCTGCAGACGAACTCGCAGGAGAATCAGAGTGGTGAAAGAGGAGGAGGGGAGGGGGTGAGGGGGCTTAGAAATCTTATTTTTCTAGCCTAAGGCTTCCTCAACCATGAGGCTAACCTTCTATGACCGATAAAAAGGCTGCCCTTACACCCTAGGAGATTTCTCCTCTTATAACACATATTAAGAACAACGTCTTCACTGTGGAAAGGGGGGCAGACGGATGACTTACTCGGACAGGACAGATGCCAATCCCTATTCCCCGGGACATTGTTAGAATGAGTTAGAGGCAATCAGATCGCACACAGGAGGGGTGGATGTTGTTGTTAAGGGCCAATAGTTTCCCCCCCTCTAAATCATGAACAGAGCCGGAGGAGTAAAGCTTTATATATTTGTAAAAAAAATTCCCAATCATAAATGCCAGTAACCCTTATAATACTTCTTATAATGCTGATATAAAAAAAAAGATAAAAAAAAATACTTACATACAATTATAACCCTAGCCATAATGTAGATACAAATATTATGAAAACAATATATTTTTGAATGGTCATAAGTTTGTTTCCCTTATATAATATATATGCATACATTCTCAAATTGCGGAAATAAATTCTTTAGTCTCCTTAAAAAAAACATGTAATCACTTATGGAAACAGAATAACAAATCGAATCAAGCCCTCGTACATTGATTGCTCTGGTCTCGTCCTGTCCTCGTTTTGAACACCAGCTCAGGCATAGAATCCCCACCACACACACACCCCCACCCACCCACCCACCCACCACCACTAACACACCCACGCACGCGCACGCGCACACACACTCACACACTCACACTCACACACACACACAACGAAGCAGCCTGCCGACGCGCAGCCTGCAAATGTAGAGCGCTACAGCGCAGGCTGGTCTTTCTTGTGCACGCAGAGGAGGATGTCGAAGCGGAGCGGAGCGCGCTGCGATTTTCGGGACTTGACGTCAAATTTAACGTGCCAGGATATTGTGGATACTGTTTGTTGACGATATTAACGCAGTCGAAAGAACAACAACGACCCCTGGATATCTATTCCGCTACGTTTTTTTGCTCGTTCTCGGCCCGATATTTGGGGATCTATTGTGAACCGATCTGTCATCTGCGCTTTCATATGGCTCGGAATCCTATCAGCGGTTTTTCGGCTTGACAAAAGAACCGCTGTTTGTTCTCCCGTTCTTCGAAGAAGCGCGAGGAACATGTCCTCGAACTGAAGCGCGTGCAAGGTAAATGTCTTTGTTTCAAACAGAACTTTAATGAAATGTGGAAAGTGGTGGAAACATTTCTGCAGTCGTTCCCATTGCCTGACAGCTTTCCCCGCGGCACACGGAGAAACGCTCACTGTTAAAACAGGTTATATGTCGAAACAAGAGGCCTATGCTGAGAATCACTTCTCACCTCGGACAGTTACTACTTCTACATTCGAGTAGACACGTACGAACACATTCAGTATTTATGAATATATATATTTTTTTGTGTGTGTGTCGGATATCGTTTATCAAACACGCACGACGATGTCTGCGCCTTTCACTCGGTGGGGGTATGACATGTGAACAATGTCGTAATGTTGCGAACACTAAGCTCATGTGAAATATATTTAAGAAAGTGCACATTTCATTCACTGCCGCTAACTAGGAATTATGCGTGTGTGCGTGTGTGTGTGCGCGCGCGCCTCTGTGTGTGTGTGGTGGTGGGGGGGGGTCTCTTTATGGCTCTAAATTCTTATTTCGTTTTAATTCTGGCAAGGTATGAGATGCTGCATGGTTGTTTTTCACTTCATCTGTAGCTCGGTCTGGATAGGAACATGGCTGTATCGTACATGCATGTCCCGTGTCTGACTTTCCGGTACCACGGGAGGAGCTGTTTGATTGGGTTTTGTTCTGAATATGGCTCTCGATTAATGTTTGGTTGTTTGTTATGAACGCTCAATGCCTAAGGTGTGTCATTTGATCGTTAAGTGTGTCATTATAAGCTGAAAAAAAAGTGCGTATTACGTGTCGTATATGTTTTTAAATGTATAGTAGTAGATTAGATATAGCATTTTTAATTCCCATTCCAATATTCGTAATGTATCTCTTATCATGGTTGACTGATGAAAAGCTTTGAAATGCATTGCTTTTAGGCTAGACATATTTGAATATCAACAATAACATTTACAATAACAACAACAATAACAATATGATATGTTTAATAGATTACAAATTATATATTTAGTTCCACTAGTAAATATATCAAGGTTGCTATATGACAAGCACCTGTCAGGCTCAAGACCCAAGCATGTCGCGAAAATCCAGCTTTTGTTTAAAATGATGCAATGGTAGCCAGTTAAAAAGATCCTCCACTGTATCTCTGCATCTCCATATTTGGTATTAATTTGTAGGGTCTGATTATTTTCTTTGAACACATGACATTGTACATTTTCCAGGCAAAGCCTACTTACTTCTCTACCCGTCCTCCCCCAACACCTTCACCTCCTACACATTCAAATATGTATCTCTTGACGCTCCCCTACTACCTATCTGTAATCTAGTGCAGATGGGGCTCTGGAATTAGCTTGCAAAAAGCCTCTCTTATTCCTATCTTCAAAAGCCCATTTATCTCCAGCGGAAAGCCGATAAGAGGCAGGCCTGCTTGGCAAGCGTGATAAGGGGGTGAAAATCCTCGGGCGTTTGGTAATGTAAGAGTTGAGGCAGATCACAGCTGGAGGACACACAGTGAACCCAGCATCACAAGACTAATACCTTGTGCCCCCTGAAGCCTGGATCCGGGATAGTGGGGGGGGGAACACATATATGGAGATTTATTCTGGATGCACTCGTGAATCCACAACTGAACGAAATGAAGCAAAGACATGAGGCAATGCTTTAAATGTCCGATTTAATACGTACTACACTCTCGTACAAAATACTGAAATCATTATGTAGAATCTTGTTTCGCTCGGTGTCTCTCCCCTCAACTGCTCACTCGGGAATGCATGAAACTATCTCTGAATAAGTTAAACCTTTTATTCAGTGATTTCATCCTGAAGCTCACTTTTGGAGGGTGTAAGATTGGCTGAAATCAGTAAAAATACCCATATGAGGAATGAAAAGCTTAAAAATTTCATCAAAATTCTTTATCGTAACAAATTTAAAATTTCTGCTGAGAAATATTGAATGTTGGCTGTTTTAGCATTACAAAAAAGGTCAAATCGGGCTACTACTCTGACATGCTAGCCAAAACCAGGTAGCATGGCAGAACACATTTTCCCATCTCTCCCCTGTGCTCCCGTGACTTTATGAAGTCAGGACAGCATCACACCTATACTACTACTGCAGTGAGGTAGCCTAGCTTTTGCCAAGTGCTGAATCTTTAGCTTTCTGCCCTCTTTTTGCAAAGCCAACGCTGCAAATATACCACCCATAAAGCACTACACTTTAGGTTGAACAAGCCTGTGTATAAACATAAGGGGCAGCATTATTTACGATAATATACCAGGCGGTTTCTGAACGTTCTGTGGGAAGAGAGGCTACCGACCCTTTTACAAGTTACGAGCCGCAAGTGATGAGGATTTCTTTCCGAGAACTTGTCATTACTTTATAACAAATGACACATTGGCGCATGTTGTTATTCATACTTCAAGGAAGCTCCCCGAGCTACACTTGTGGCTGCGCAGTGGGGGGGGGGGGGAGTAGAATTTACAGCACTCCCTGTGGCACTTTGGATTCTACATCTTAAATCCTGGCAAGGGAACCCGGGCCGTAAAGCACCGTGTTCGCAACAAAAAATCTTCAGGAGACGGTGAGGAAAATAAAAAATACACGAGCGCTGAGGCTTTTTTGGCATGCTTGGCTTTTAATGCACGCTGCAGAGATGTCTCTGTTTTCTCCCGTTTAAAGTTATAAATAACGCAGAGAGGGTCGGTCTGCGCAAGGCCAGAGGGCTGTAAAGGGGGACTGGGGAGGTGTTGGCAAAACAAAATGAATTCTTCCCCTCCTCCTCCTCGTTCGTCACGGCGCGGCTGCCCCCTTTAGAGCCGGTTGCGTTATTAACTGTCCTGAACAGTGGGGGATTTATGTGCGGATCCAAATGGAAGTGACCAGTGACCTTTCCCGTGGCGTTAGCCGGCTCTCAAACTGCCAGACAATAGACTGCTTCGACAATGAGCCAAAGCCTCCATGCGCCCCCCTCCATCCCTTCCTATCTGATGTCATTTCCTAAATGTGGGCATCTGCCCGCTGGAGAGAGAGAGAGACCGAGAGAGAGAGAGACCCTCGGCTTATGTCCTATTCTTTTCCTGCCCTTTTTTAAATTTTTTCCCTCTCTCGCTCAGCTCGAAAGGTCAATCGCGTAGCCGTGCCGCGCACGTGACAGAGGCCTCTCGCTAGCCCCCAGGTACCGACCCAGGGATGATGTCAGGAGTCGTTCAGCCCGTCTCACGGCCGACCGCAGGCTCACCCCGGTAACGCGCGTTTCCCAGCGTACGACCCCGATCCGATGAGCACCCCCGCGTACAAGCGCTGCCGGGTATCACGGGGTCTGGCGTGGGTGGATGAGCGCGGAGGTCACAGCGCAGGGCCACAGCGCTGCTAGGTGTAGCATCACCCTGCATCGCATGTTATTGTTATTGTCGTTCGTGTTGTTGTTGTTGTTGTTGTGGCGGTGGTGGTCCTCGTCGTCCCCATCACGCTGCCAGCGATGACTGGGGGGTTTTCGGCCGGCCGGCGCATCTCTCTTCTTCCACAAGAGCGCTCTTACTTTAATTGGGAAAACTGAAGCCCTCCTTTGATTCCCAACTCGCGGGTATCTGTCGCTCTCAGAACACTCGTTGTGAGCCATTTCAAGGAGAGGTGCGGACACTCGAGTGAATTCCCCTATTTTCAAGCGGCCTGCCGGGGTCAACCTGTAATTTGGGGCAGCTGCATCTTCGCTCCCCGGTCGCTCGTCTCCTTGCCGACCCCACCCGCCCCCCGCCCCCCCCTCGGCTCCCATCTCCTCCCCCACCTCCCCCCCTTAACGGCGCCTCCCCGGGAGCGGAGCCCTGTGTCTTTTGTTACCTTTATGAGGCGTAATTAAACGTGCGTGGCGAAGGCCCAGTGTTTGAGCAGGGACCCCAGGCGTGCCATTAGCCAGATGTGGCTGCTCAGCCCTTAATGACGGAGGGAGCGAGAGAGAGAGAGACGGAGAGAGAGAGAGAGAGAGAGAGAGAGGGAGGAGCAGGGGGGGGGGCGGAGGAGGAGGAGGAGACGACGAGCCCGGCGAGTCCTTCATCACGGCGTCCCGAGGTGTCGCGTGGGGGCCTAATTGCCCCATCGTTTTGTGTTCCTTGTGAGCCCTCCCCACCCCCCCCCGGCCCCCCCCCCCCCCCCCGGCCCCCCCCCCCCGCCCCCCCCCCCCCCCCCCCCCGTATCCTGCAACAATGGCCTCCCCTGGACCACCTGACCAGCGCGGTCAATAACACTGCAGACACATCAACACAC
>JAOTIX010000120.1:4876867-4896989 GCA_027123715.1 Gaidropsarus macrophthalmus
GAGAGAGAGAGAGAGAGAGAGAGAGAGAGAGAGAGAGAGAGAGAGAGGATACTAGAGGTGGTATTCACTCAGAAGGTTAACATGACGCCAGCCACAATAGATCGAACCCATTTGAATTCTGAACACGGAACTTTCTTCAATCACCTCCCTTTCATTCAGCTCCTGCCTTCCGTGGAGATTTGAATACCGGGGTTATAATCTGTCTTTCTCAAGTCGACCTTCTCCGTTCACACGGCCCATAGAGTATGTATACAAAATCACAGCCTCGATGTGAAGTGTTTGTGTGAGTCACTCGGCTCAGACGGAGAAGGGAGGCATCCTGTGAAGAGACACATATAGAGTAGGGTGATGGTATGGAACAGGAAAATGTTCAGCTATAGGGAAACATGACAAAGTACGTTTTCATCTTGCATAGTTCTTCGGATTTATATTTCTGATTTAGAGCAAACATTGCATTTGAGTGATTCAAAATGCATGTTATTGAGCAGCAAGCTGTAGGCTGTAGGAATCCTACAGGTAGGCTGGCGATCATAGGCGTTGAGAACCTCAAACCTTTGGCTGGGACTCGAACCCTCCTGCCCCTCCACTCTCCGATTTTCTTATGATTAAGTGTTAATGGCCTACGACAGACTGAACTGCACTTCTTCTGTCATTGGTCATATGGCCGCGTGCGATCATGCGCACATGCTTCATAAACCCGTCCACCTTGCATGAATGACAGGACACAGCCTGCATCGTTCACGGAACGTCGAATCGAGACGACGGCCCCTGTCAGCGCTGGCTAGCCGTCACCAGAAGTCCATGGGGAATGGGAATAATGGACTGGTTTATTTTTTACGTGTAGTCGTACTCTTCTCATCCCGAGGCAAAACAAAGACTGCGGACTGTTAAAAGTTGTTACAATACACGGCGGGGGATGCACAATGATACATAACAAACCCATCTCTCATGAAGAGTTGGTTGGTTCTCATGATGGTAGCCGCACGTGGCAATACATAAAGGCTAACGCTTGGATAGTTTGATCTGCAGCTTTAACAGCAGGCGTGGTAAATCTGAATTTGGATACAGTCACTTGGGAATATTTTTAGCCTTCAGCTAAGCTACATGACTGCAATGAGATCACAGAACATGATTTAGGCTAGCTGTTGTTTGCCTACATGTGGTGGGTTTATTCTCTCAAGATTTGCTTCTTCACTGCAACACACTCTGCTGATTTGTTTTCAGGTATAAGCTTTGCCTCGGGCCATGCTCCGGTACTGCTAACCTTTGTGTTTACTGACTGGAGTAACTTCAATGTATTCTCTCTTATCATCCACTGTCTTCGTATCAGTGGAATTTAGATAGCTCCATATTGGTGTGATGAACCAAGCAGATTGATTGAATTAAGGTAGAAAAACATGTGTGGACCAATGTGACCTGTGTGGACCAATCTCAAGGACATTTAATGTGCCAATGCTTTTCATGTAACCCGATAACAATATCAATACAGCTTCTATTGTTTTGCAAACAAGCAATCTTTTTTGAGAAACTGGAAAGGTTCCGATAAGGGAGGTCCTCAGTTTTTCGGTGACTGGCATCCATAATTGTTGCATTACCTCAATCTTGTGGTTTGTCTTTTCGCCCGTCTATTTCGGCGTTGCCATGCTATTTATGCAGTGGTGAAAGACGGATGCCTACGACAACGTTGCTGCATTGGTGAATAGTGAAAATCACTCTGGGTGCCTGAAGGTTTGTCCCAGTTAATTACCAGGGAACTATGTTTGATCAGGCTTAGGTCTTGAGCAGGCAAATTGCCGGTGCATATTTCCTGGAATATTGATCCCTGTTCCCATTTATCACATAACCCCATGCAGGCACACACTGCATCCGTGAAAGGGGCTTACGCCTTAGTCAGGAGCAACACAGGACAATAATCACACTTTAGTTTCTTGTGTGATTTCCTCTAACAAGGAATATTGGAGATCTGACTTCAGAGCGGGTGTCTGTGGTTTGTCCACGTTCCCAAGGGTCCAAACAGACGCACTTCCATTGATAAATACTGCAGGATTCAGTGATTAAGGGGTCATCCAATCTCCCTCTGTCACTGTCACTGTCAATGATTAGGGCAAGAAGAAAACTTTGATCTCATCTTCTCTTGCTCTGCGACATATTCTTTAACTGTGTCTGTGTGTGTGTGGCACAAGAAAATGCACTGAGGTGCATTGCAGAGGCCACAGACAGATATACCCACAAGTGTGGGTGTGTGGGTGTATACTCGCACAGGGGTGCATAAATGTACAGTCCCACAGAGATACACACTCATTTAAGGGCAGCCAGGGTGTGATGAAACCTCAGAGCTATCCCTGCTCTTGAGGAACATGTGTTACTAGTTACCTCGTGCCTCCCCCTCGATGTGTATCCCCCACGCCCGCCCTGCTCTCCTACACTACCACCCCCCCACACACACATTCGCCTCCCCTCCTGGTGTTTAGTCAGAGGGAGACCGTGACTGGCGGTGAGTAGAAACAGAGGCCCGCCTTCTGCTGCTAACCACACACAACACACTGCCTTCCAGAGCGACATGGAGGCTGCATTGACTCTGAGCCTCGTCTGAAGTAGCCAGATGTGTGGCTTTGTGGGCGTGACCCTGCTATAGGATTATGGCAGCAGATCCATCCTATTATTGTATTCATTTAATTTAAGTCAGGAGTACCAAGCTCCAGGTACGCCACATCAATCGACTGCCGGTCTGTCAAGTGGAAGAAAGCAAAATGGAGCCGCGCAAATGGGGTCACCCTGCGCTTTGTAGTCAGAGTGACGGAGGTTTAGAGGGTGGAGTGGGGTGGGGTAGGGGGCGGGAGGGGGTATAAACTGGGGTTGGCCTCCTTCCTCAGTCCAGTACATCCCCTCTCGCCGTTTGAAGCTGTTACATGTGCTCCGATACCCTGTAATTGTATCATGCGGCGCGTGCTTTTCAAACACCATTAACGCTGCTATCCAGAGCCCTCTGGTTTATTTACACACAGACGATTACACTTGGCACACACGCACACACACACGCACACGCACTATACACAAGTCACCCTGACGACAGAGATGCATGGCTCCTGTTAGAGTATTGGGATACAATCATGGGATGAGGACTAGCGAGTTGTTTGTCACAGTGGCATTCCCCCAACAGAATTCATTTTGCATGGTGTTCCCCTGTATGTCCCACACTGTATTCCCATCATTTCAGGGTTTTTCTCTGGAACGTTCCCATTCAACCCAAAAGTCACAGCAATTACCGCTGTTGATTGTGCCGCTTCAGGCTTGCTTGTTCCCGCTCACTCTTGTCAGCGCTTCCAAACAAGCGGACTGATGATCTTCTGAGACAAACGGAGACAAATGACACAGCTGATCCCCTCTTTGAACGGAGCATTTCTGCGGTAAGGTAACAGGTGGCCTTCCACCCACAGGGCCGCTCCCCGCCACCATCTGCTCTGGCACATTCCAGACTTCCTTCCTCCGAATCAGAGGTGTCACACTGGGCACGGGAGAGGGGTCTTGCAAGCCCAGGTGGGAACACAATGAGGGGGGAGAGAGAGAAAAAGTTGCAGATAATGCCCTGGCTTATACATGTCAAACATTTAGGGAAACATGAGGATTTGTCCCACATGCCTATGTTAAGCACCCGTCCCTAACACCTTACCATCACTGAAAAGTAGTCCCCCCCCACACACACACACACACACACACTTTCTATTTGATCTGATAGTGTTGGGGCTAAAGTGCATCCCAGTGGAATGGTACTAAGTTCGACTAACTCAACTATCAGCATACTTGCCTGTATGGTATACAAGATGGCTTTAATGGCCTGTATCTGAATTCCCTGCTTTTAGGAAAGCATCTGCTAAACAACTAAATAGTAGATTGGCTAAGTGGTAATGGACACTTTATATTTAGAGAACTGAGTGATGCTATGCTCTAATTCAAAATTGATGGCAGTTATCCGAGCAGTCTCCCTGATGACTTGTAAACTAGGTTTCTGTGCGTGTCATCAATCTGGCTTGGTAAGAAGAAGGTATGCGCTCTTCTGAGGATTCTGGGTAATGTGGTTATCATACTAGTGTACTTTATATCTCCTTTACTGTGAAAAGAAATGTTGTAGGGACCTGAAGTTTAATGTTTTTATTTTGTATTTGTTTTTTCTTGTTGCAGTGCGTAAAACATATTTGAGGCCTACCATAATCCATTCAATGGGCCCACCATATTCATGTGGTGGCACGCCGCCACATTTGAATCCGTCACTGACCAGCCCTGGCAGTGGTTACACTAAACTCTAGTTAAATGACTGCACAGTCTATATCTATACTCCCAACAGAAAAGGGGATGCAAATGGCCTGCCCGCCCCATCCTATTCAAATGGACAGGTTTGAATGGGGACCATATTTAAATGACTCACCCAATAACATAATTTGGTTTTTTTTACATCTAATTTAAATTATTTATGCATCAGATCAGCTTATAGTTGAAGTCCACAGAGAAGCACATCGTAATTCAAGGGGACTTTCATTCCTAATACACATTTTCTTCCCTCGGGATTGAGATTGATGGCATCACTAGCGCACTCCTGCTGTTTTTAATTGGTTGAACAAAACCATGTTGACATGAATATGATGAGCTTGCTCTGTCTCACTATATCTGTGTGTGTGTTTGTATGTGTGTTAATGTGTATTAAATGGCACGCACATGAAGTGTCTATACTCCAGTTGGGAAAGTGAACAGTGGATTCCAGCTAAATAAGAAACATGATGGCAGACACCAGCTCCTCTTGAGATATCCTCATTCACTTTTTGATTTGCCTCTTTTCCTCTTCGCCTCGGTTTCTTTTCCTGTCTGTCAGGCGTGATCGGACTCTGCTGTCAGGGCTACTGTTGACCTGTTCACCTTTAGTCAAGCTAAGAACAACATTTTGGCAACAGTGTCAAAGCCAGTGTGTCACTTATTAAAATCCATTGTGTTGCATATTAACCAGCGTCACACTGGCACTGTAACTCAGCTCCGATGGTTTCTTATTGTTGCTGACAGCCACAGCAGCTCATGGCGGTTTGGGTTAATACACCACTGCGCTTTAACGTGTGTGTGTGTGTGTGTGTGTGTGTGGCTACTGGCCCACACTTGGCTGAGTGAATAATTGTTAAAGTCCCTGCTAAACTGCTGTCGGTTGGTGAGACACCCTGCCAAATCCAGCTGATCCCTCAAAATGGCTTTAAATAGTAGGCTCTCTCCCACACCGTAGTCTGCCCCTCGCTGAAGACGGGCTCATTCTCGACCCGCACGGCGCTCCTTTTCACAGAGGTGTTACTGTGCGAACGCATACGTGGCGTCTTGGCGGTCGTCAATGCGATCCGTGACCGTGTTAAGAAGGAACAAAGACATTGAATCATTCATGTTGCGGAGGTCCAATGAGTGATATGTACCATCATCCATTCAATAGTCATGCATGCACACCTATACAAAACAACCAAATTCTATTGCTTTGCATTAGTTTAGTTTCTAAATCAGGAATTTCTTCTTGAATCCTGAAAGCCATTCAAAGGATTCCACCAGCTTGATCAATGCCTCTGATTGCAGTCTTGTTGATCTGAAATGTATTTTCCAGCTGAGCCTCTGCTAGGGATTCTGCAGCGCCATTCAGTCTATCAAACGAGTCCTCTGAGCGCCTGTGATTGTATGCAAAGTGTCAAGGCTCTCGCCGGGCTCAAGACACGAGAGTGCCCACAATGCACTTACACTATTTACCCACCACTTCATTTCTTAAGGACTGTTTCTATCTCTTAACATTGGTTAATGTAATATTCCCTGGACATTAATTTAGAGATAGACCATACTATTCAATGCCAGTTCCACTTTTATGTTATTGCGTGTGTTTGTGTGTGTCCTTGTGTGTACCTTCTCCTTCCAAATGATGTGTACACCACAGGCTGAGGTTAGTTGTACATTAGCCCAACGAATACTCGGATGTTCGATATGTTCAATGTTCAATATGTCGGTCAGTCCGGGAAAGCAATCTCATGCAGCAAATCCACTTCATCTGATATTGCTGAAATGTACTGGTTCTGGAAACTATGCTACTCTATTTATTTTCTACACATAATGAAGTTTTGCAAGGATTCGAAAAGAAAATCTTAACAATGAACTTATCCTCACTTGATACAACAACAAAGACAGAAGCTAAACAATAGAATGCTAACATCTCAATATTGGGTTTGGCATCTTTTATTCATCACAAGTTTTAGTCAGGAAGCAGACATCCTTTTATAATGAATACACAGAAAAGCAAAGGACTTTAGACAGCGAAAACAGTGGGTTGAAACCATTTGTGTTTTGTTGAGTCTAACCGATGAGCTCGACAGAAACACAGCTGTCATACAACAGACAACCCCAGACCCTCACCAGGGTCCAGGAGCTGGTGATCGAGAACAAGGTGGAGCAACATCCTCCCATGGGAGCCCTTTAGGGTCATTTGGATGTAAGCCTGATTAACAAGCGCTCTCCGAGTCCCCTGTCCAGAAGGGATCAGAAAGACTGTGATCCCTTCCCAGCCTCAACCCTTTAAATTTGATTAGATTACATTCAACCTTATTCTCATTGTACAGTACGAGCACAATGGAAGGCACTGTGGTTGGGCCACGTGGCATTTTTGGGCCCGGGATTTGACGTAGTGTGGGCGGAGCTTACCGGTAGCAAGCAGTACTTGTTCAAATCTGGCTGAAGCCTTTTGAAAGAGCTAAATCGCAGGCTACCTGAGCTTGCAGGCTCCGCCCCTGGGCCCAGAGAAGTGTCCGAACCCCCTCGTCAGGGAAAGGGTCCGTTCCATGGTGAAGTGTTCTGGGAGTACGGCAGCGGATTGTTGTGTCTGGATGGAAGGGCGAGAGATCGCTCGGGCCAGTCAGCGTGCAGGCGGGGGGGAGGTGTTAGGGAATGTAAGCACAGCTGCCCATAGGAGACCAGTGTAGGGCTGCTTGAGGTATGGAGGCAGCTGGCTAGCTAGCATAGACGCCCACCATCACCACCACCTCCGGACACCTCCCAGGGTCCAATACGTTTATAAATATAGGTAGGCATGCAGCTTTTCCCCCCCCATCATAAGTCTGCCTTGACTGTCACCAAACAAAGAGTTGCAGCTGACACGACTTGCATTGGCGTGTCGCCAGCCATTTCTCTAAGCTGAGGATCACAGGTTGTTGGGTGGAAACAAACTCCTAATACACAAGGCCTTATGCTGCAACTTATGGTCGTCATGTGGCGCATGTCTATTTCACGTGAACATCTGAAATGTATCTCTATTGTCATCATAGGGCACCATCTTCTGCTAGAGGTTACGGGGGTTTGACACCAAACTGAAATCATTCATGGTTTTGCTTTATAGTACCCGTTTTTGGATCAACTTGTATGCATGTTAATAATATTAGTGTCATGTAATGTATGCCACCTCAACTGGAAAATAGCTGTCCTCCCTTCCACTTCCTCTGAATAGCCGTTGGTCGTGGGTAAAATTACATTTACAATCTCTGCACTTCACTTCATCATCATCATCATCATCTGTTGCCCAGCCGTGAACTCTAATTGTAAGCCTCCAGGGTGGGAACCCATTGGATTCGGTGGGCTTGCCTGGTTGGTGTTTACCCAGAGTGTTCAAGGACCTATAGCCCTGGGTCTTTCCTGGGAGGGCGGCTGCTGCCAGTATGTTTTCCAAGCCCGTGGTGAAGGGCAGAAGCCTTGTGGCGTGGCACTCAGTCAGGATGAATGAGGGCATTGATGGGAGTGACTCCAGCAGTTCTGACGGAACCATGAGCTTCATTGAGTTGTGATAGAGAGGAACGTATTCACTTCAATATACTGAAATGGAACCGGACCGCTGCAGGTCCCTGCACTGGTTTAGCTCTCTGCTGGTTTAGGTCTCTCAAAGTTAGCGCTCCCTGCTAGATTATTTATTTTGGTTTGGTTAGCGGTCTGTGAGCCTTCCCTGTTAGTGCTCTGTGTAAGGTTAGCCCTGTACTAGGTTAGCTCTCTGTGTAAGCTCTCCTGCATTAGCAATTTGTTGTGTTAGCTATCGGTGCCGTGGAGTAGCTCTCTGTGTAAGGGGTCCTGGGGAGTCAGGGACAAGGGCTGCTATTCAGGCCCTCTTCTGTGGCCCTTTCCCAACCTGTTCTCCACATTGCCAGTCTGAGTGGGCAGACTGAGCAGAGCCTATTTTTACACCCCCCCCCCACCCCCCGTAACTAGAGCACACTGCTGCCTTATGGACGAGGCTAGGAGGGCTGAGTGAGAACCAGTCAGTCAGTCAGTCAGCCAGTCCGCCAAACATCAGCAGTTTCAGTTAGTCTGGGATCCACTTTTCCATTTGGTAGACTTGTGGTTTGGGAACACATATTTTTAATGAAGGTATAATGTGATAGGCAGGGGTTGTAATGTAACTGTATTATTACCTCCCCACTGTCATTGTTTTCAAGACTGTTAGCCGCTAGTTCATTCGTTTTGCTGCAGATGCAACTGAAGTGTTTCACTTTAAGCAGTCTCGAGCAAACCTTACCATGCAGTCATCTTATGCATTCTGAGTAATCCTATAATTATGCTTTTGAAGCTGTTTTATTGAAGGAAATCCTGAACCGCCCTTGTATACGTAGTTGTCCTTCATGTAATGGAATCTTTATGTATGACTTAATTCCAGCCCAGCTCCTCCTAAGGCTGGCCTTGGTCGTGGAACCTGAGCTGGGTCTGCTATGTGCCCGCCTCAGGCTCCAGCCCAGAGTGGAGAGAGCTGACCAGTGGTTCTGATGCTAACTGCACTGGCCAGCTGCCAGTGTTATCTCCAGGCCTCTATTTTATCATCGCTCTCGTGTACAAACTCAAGTGGTTGAAGAGGGCCGGCCGCCTCACTGAGTAAACACCTTTTTAAAATGCATTTATTGACTATCAGTGGTTTATTTTTACAGATATGGGGTGCATTGCATTTGCGGCCAAGAGGTGGTTGTAGTTGACTGGCTGGTTGGTGGTACTTCTAGTTTGATAGGATGGTTGTAGTTTCATGTGCTCATTCTCGTTTGACCGGCTAGTTGTATTTTTATATAGTTGTTACATTTGCTGGGGGTCATTTCATTGTCGTTTGACTTGCTGGTTGTATTGCACTGCGTTTGTAGTGTTGTTTGCTGGTTTAAATTTGCTGATATGCTTGTAGTAGTTTGAGTGGCTGGTTAAAGTTTAACCTGCAGGTTGTTATTTAATTTACTCTTCCCAAAAGCTGAGGCACCTGGTGTTCGTCACTCGGCTGCTAATGTCTGGCTGTTTCCTGCGCAGATCTCCTTTGGGTTTGAATTGAACAGATGGAGTTAGGGGGAGGCATCAACACAGGACACCTGTGCTAGGGTGTTGCCATGCACACACACGCACACACAAGCACACACACACACGCACACACACACACAGCCCTCTGATCTGGCAGCCTAAAGATGGATCATTCGTAAACAGATGGGCAAAATCAATTGATGCGACACTTTCAGACTACAAATGTTTTGGCCTCAAATATACATATAGGAGCCAGCCTTCAGCCCAAAAATATTGGTTTTATGTGAATTCCAGTTAAAGGGTCTTTTGTATTTTCTGAAAGTCACAGATTCTTCAGTCGTTTTGTTGAGATGCTGAGTAAAAAAAGAATGTATTTGTGAATTTTGTTGATTTCCAATACTAGTCCAATACAATTCTTGAGTCGTGATTTTCCTCTTGATAGCAGTTTAGGATCTTGGCAACAGTCTGAGCTCCGTTGCCCTAGAACAAACATAAGCGATGAAAACGGCCCAGTTTTGAGTCAGACATCCTACACCGTTCCTCATTAGCTTTGTACCAACATTCACGCAGCCTGCAGAGCCTCTAGCTAGCCGCTGCGCTACGGTAGGAGCTCGTTTGAGATGGGATATAATGAAGCCTCCACGGTGCTATACTGCCAGTCATTGTACGGAGCTTTACAGTTCAAACGGAGCAATAACCATGCCTCCCACTCACCATAATTGGTCATGTCTTTGAGCATTGGAACATTTTTATTGGATCATTCCAATTCATTCTAACGGTCATGTTGGCTATGCATATCATATCTTTTCATTTAACCTTGTTTACAGTTCATCAATGACCCAAACAGATACAGGGCTTATTTTTTTTTGTTGAATTACAATCCAGAATGAGCTAGATGTGAACATAAATTGGGATTCTGCTGTACACTTGTTTGAAAACACTTGACTTAATATCCATCATGAGGAAGCATTGAGAAAGGAAGAAACGTTTCTGAATTAAGCCATGATTAACTGTACATGACACACAGTATATTAACCCACAGTCTGCAGGGGCGGCTCTCGTGTATTAATTCAGTCCACGGGAAAAACAGGGACAGACGGGGGTGGGGGGGGACTGGAGACGATGTTTTTAATGTCCACAATCAGTAGGCACAGGCACACTGTGTCCCTAAATCACAGTTTATGAATAATCAGATCCCTGTTGTTCAGCTCCAGAGCTGAGAGCCAGGTTGAGTGGTACAACAACGAGTCATCAACCTAAAACTGCCTCTGACTCCCAACTCGCTTTATACTTGTCACATTTTGTACTTGGTATTAGTCATCCATTTATTGTTCTTCCTTTCGTTGCAGTAAACATTTGGGACCAAAGCAAACAGACAACTCAAACAATGCTACCATGGAAAAAGATAAATAAAGTCAGTCTCAAAGTAGCTGAAAGTACTTGCTGCCAGCTCAGATAATAAAAGAAGGGGAAAAGGGTGATGGTACCGTGATGACTTTCTCATACAGTACGCAGAGAAAGGGTTTGGCATAAATCCCAGCTATTCCAAAAAAGTCATTTTGGAGTGTGAGAGTTCAAAACGCTGTACTGAGAGAGATGACATGCACGGTGAGGGACAGGTGGAAATAGGGTTCGACTTGGACTAAGAAGACTCCTGATTTTATTCATACTTTATTGTAAAGGGACTTAAGTATACTTCTATATACACAGCCAGTAACAATCATGACAATAAGGGATCACTGTCAGTAGACAACAACATAAAGGCAGAGAATGTGCAGCATTGAGTCTACGTTTCCACAAGAGGGAATGCAAAGCTAATTAAGGGATCGGGGGAAAATCCCAGACAGTCCTTTACAGGGATTATACGAGCAGGAGCCCAATTTGACCGTGTTTTATTTATTTATTTTTTAAAATGTCCGAAACGGGCGAACCTCTACAGTTCCAACCACCACGTTATACCCGTATGTTAAACCAAACAAAAGGTTCAATCAAACAAAAGAGGGAAACTAATTTGAACAGAAAAGGGAATGTTTACAGAACCAATGTTGATACGTATCGTAAACTCACACCCAAGACTCTCAGGGACCGTGCTTCATTCAGCAGTGCATGTGTCTTTAGGTTTTCCTCAGGTCTCAACCCAATGGTGGGTGGGTGGGTAAATAGATAGATTTATTTGTCCTTGCGGGAAATTGTTCTGCGCCATACAGTGCAGTACGTCTGATACATGTATACAGAAGACAATAAGAAAGACAGTAAGAAAAGACAGGATAAGCGTGTTAAAGCAAAACATAACAACATATCATTGAACGCACATGACCAAAACAGAGTTGTTCCATTCTCAAAACCTTGTTCAGTATGACATCACTCAACTGGGTGCTGGTGATCCATGTGAAACAACCACAGTGTTGAGTCAGTACCAAGGCCAGTGAGTGACCCATGGTCCATTCAGCTGTGTACCCCCACGTCAAATATAGCAGTACTCTGCAGGAAAATGCCCCATCCCCATAGATCCGCTCTCACACCGTCTGTCCACAGCTCATGTCAGCCCAAATACCCAGAGCAAAACCAGATCCTGAACTGATCCCCGTACACAATGCGGGGTCTAACCCATGGCCAGTGTACGGCGGTTACTCTTTAGCTCAGTGGTGTGACACAGGTTTTTGTTCATTGCTCATGTGTTGTTGCTTGGTTGTGCTCCTGAACGTGTGTGTGTGCGCCTGTGTGTGCGTGTGTGTCGTGCATGAGACCAGAGGTATGAAGTCACTGGGTGAATCGATGTCCTTAACCCAGCCTAGAGGTTAATCCATCCAGAAAGGGACTGTGGACGCCCTCGAGATTAGATTAGCCATACTCCTCTGACCTCCACAACAGACCACCAAGTCATGCTCGGAAATGGTCATCATTCAAAACAGTGCAGATAGCAGTGTTCCCATGCCCTCCAGTTACAAACAAATTCAGGAGAAACGGAGTTGTACCCTCAGTATTATGGACTGATAATAGCCCAGCGTTACCGGGCCATGCAGACGTGTTTCTGCTCTCCTCTGAGTAGGCTACGCTGAAGAGAAGACTGTCAGGGTGGTGGAGAGAGGCTGGGCCGGCCATAGCCTTTAGGTGGGCATATAGGCAGGCCCGAAGCGAACACGAGGGAGCGCAGGGTCGCGGATGGGGGGGGCGTGCTGGATGTTGCCATGGTGAAAGAACCAGAACCTACTGAGAATCGTGCCGCCTCGCTCGTGATCCTCCAGCCTCCTCCAGCCCTTTGTTATGATTTACCCACCAACGTTTGATTTTTACCATATCGTAGGTTTTATAATACCACAGATATTGTTCCCCTGTAACATTCCAGCAATTCGTGATGAATTCCGGGTGTTCGTTACCACGGTGTTTGTGATTGTTCCTGTTATGATCCATGTGGGGATTTGTACAAACATGTTTCACCGACTGGCAGTGTAGTATCTATATGTACGGTATACATTTATTTAAACTAAAGCTCTGTATCCATATGTCTTATTAGATATCGGAATAAACACCTGATGAAATGCAGTAATCTCAGAAGTGTAATGTCTCCAATAAGTTTTGTGCTGTTTTATATATGGCAGTCATGTCAAACAACCCAATTTAAATATGACATTTTATCAAGCCGATTTTGGCAAGCCTTAATGTCGCCATTAACGGCCCCCGCAAATGTGAATATTGTTCTTTAGATGACTAGGACTTTGAGCACATCTGAATGGAAAGACCTTCAGTGTCTCAGGAGCGGAGAACACCTCCACAGAAATGCAGCCGGTTGTTCTGCAGCTCCCAGAATCCTCTCTGTTTCCTACCTGATGTTGGTAACATTTTCCACCGTGGGCTGAAGCAACGCCTTAGTCCGGGCTTCAATAGACCATCCATTCATTCTACCTACCTAGAGGGACTGAAAGAGGTGGGGGGGGGAGTGAAGGCCTTGCATTGAGAGCAGCTTCTCTCTCACTCTCTCACTCTCTCTCTCTCTCTCTCTCTCTCTCGCTCTCCCTCTCTCGCCCTCTCTCTATATTTTTTCTTGAACTCATGGCTCCTCGCCCCTCCTCACTCTTTCTCTTTTGCCTCAGATGAGATTGAGTTTTGGGTCTTTGTGTGCAAGGGTAAGAGGCTGCATATTCATTGGTCATATTCACAATTAAAATGCCAGTCTCAGTACAGCTTAGGGACTATTGAATATGGTCATCATTTGACTTGCATACATTTACCATAAACACCCTAGAGTGATGAACTGAATAAAGCCAACTGGCTTATCCTCATGCAGTTGTCATGCAGTCCCCGTTTTTTCGTGCAAACATTTTTTTGCTATTCAACATGCTCCTCAGCCATATCTCTGGTGGAGTGATTAATGGTTTTGCGATAAGCACGGCTGCCTCCACAAGACACAGAGGAACAACAACAATAATTCTCGTCTTGGTCTTTCTATCTTGGTCTGTCTATTCCCTTTTTTTCTCTCTTTAGATTCATTCGCTCGTCTCTTTCTCTCTTCAGTTTCATTCTCCCCCTCTTTCTCTACCTCCTTTCACTCTCTAGCTTCCCTCTCTCTCTGTTCTTTCTCATCTTTCTCTCTCTCAACAGCCTCTCTCTCGTCACTCTCAGATGATCATAACTGCCCCAAGGGATGGTAAACAACCGCATGTATTGTTGTTTAATTAAAGCAGGGGTTGTCGGTGGGAAATTCATGCACATTATTGACAGTCTGGTCAGCGTGACTGTAACCGATCTATACATAATGTATTTTTTCCACTTCAAAGGCAGCCACTATTATCCCCCTTAAGCAACACGCACTCAAGACACGCTCCATTTTATACATAGTACATCCATGCAACGCACTGTGCATACTACATGCATGCATACGGCCCATGTACATACTGGACATTCATACCGTACATACTGTTCATGCTGTATATACCCGTTACATGCTGTTCATGCTGCATACATCCCACATACAAAGAGTTCTCCCTGACTGTGATATCCCTAAGGGGTCGGTGCAGTGGGTTATCTTCTACTGTCACCGCTAGGGTGAGGTTAATTGAGTCTTTACTTAAGGCCCATTGTAAAATGCACTGGTGGCGTTGCAGGGTACTATTTGCGGCTATAGATGTGCCGTTGGGCTAAAGAATGATTTTCCACAGGTCTATGAAAATGTACCACTGATAATCCTTCTCTGCCAGTGGTTGGGTTGTTTTGTTGTTTTTGTCCGCCCTGAAAGACTTGGTCATCTCGCAACCTTCTCGCATGTCGACCTTTAACAAACAATGCTCCATGAAAAGTATCACCTAAAATGTGTAGACAATATATTGGAATGTAGAAGGACGGCTGCAGCAAGACCAGGGGCGTAGCCAGGATATTATTTCTGGGGGGGCCATCCTCTGACGAATGGTGGCCATGCCCCCCCCCCCCCCCTGGCCCCCACGCGGCTATGCCCCTGAGCGCGACGTTTTAACTTTACCGAAATCGTCTCTGGAAGGGGGAACTTTTCAATGAAATCCATCATTTTGGACCAAAATGGACCCTCAGCATGATTGATGTATTTGGTGGAACCTACTGGAATCCAGGCAGTCGCCATTTGTGCAATTTTCTTGCGTTTTGTGTTTGTGCTCTGTATTTAGTTTTGTGACTCTGCTTCAACAAAGAAAACTCCTTTGAGACTTACGGCAACCTCAAATTTGTATTGTTGTTTTACATGAATGCAAGGTTCTGTGACGCCAAACAGAACGTTCATTGTCATTTCAAGAAAGGCCCAAGAAATCTTTTATTTCTTCGACACAATCTTTAACTTTTTTCCCTCCGATTCAACCCATATCTGTGTCATTGTGTCCGTGACAAAAGCGCTTGCCAAAAAAAAATCATATCTGGAGAGCTTTTGGTTCTACTTCCGTGAATGCCATCCGTCGTCCAAACTGGCTGGAGGGTGCTTTTAAGCTTTTGTACCCTAGAACAACACATCACATCTAGTCCACCAGCAGACAGCTCCCTGCTATTTTAAAGGAGAAGTATATAGAGGAGGGAACATGCTTTGTTATTTTGTAAGGCCCAGATCACGGCTCTGCTAGCCATTATAGCTTCACAAATGGCCTGCCCCCCGTCCCCCCCCAAACCATAATAATCTTTTCCTTGACATGCCTTCATGGTTTTTTTGGGGTATATATTTCAATGGACTGTGTGCCTTGATGGAAAGGACAGTGACTAGAGGGAGAGGGAAAGAGGGCAGCATGAAAGGATCAAACCTTCCTGCTAGTATGTCATCTCTTTGTTCATACCTTGTCTTCGCCGTGACAACATGGCTCTCAAGCGGTTGGACCGGTCATTGTTCTGGCTGCTGTCCCCACCAGAGCCAACCCCATGTATTCCTGTCACTCATCTTTTACCGGGCAGCTCTCTTTTTCATGTTCAAGACACCCTCAGGTGTCGGGAAAGCCATCAGAGCTCCTCGCGGAGCAGGATAATGCCGTTGTGGCTGTGGTTTCCAGAAGGTTGGTTCGATATCCCCCTGCAACTTACCCTATAGGCATGTTGGAGCAGGAAGCCTCTCTGCTCCTTTGTGAAATGTAAGTCACTTTTTGATGAATGTAGCAGATGATTCAAGATTCAAGATGGTTTTATTGTCATGCACAACAATTACAGAGCAAATTCTTTAGTCCTTGGCTCCTCCAACAGTGCAATATAAGAAAAAATGGAAATATAAGAGAATACAAGTATAAAAGCTGAATGAACACAACTGGGATACAATAACTCGGTGCTGTTATGGAGATCAACAGATTTTTGTTCATCTACAAAACATTTATCAAAACATTAAGTGACAGTGGTAGTAAGAACATTTACCTTCCTCCATAGTGTTAGTGGGCAGTGTGGTTACGGCTTGATTACAAATCCACTGTGACTGACAGATCATCTCAGTCTTAAAAGACTTCTCATAACAAATTCAGATTGATTTATCTGGTGCTCAAAGGTAGCCTTGCCTAGTCACCAACTGGTACTCTGTTCAAGGTTCTCTATCTGTCTGAACAGAATACCAATGAATTCAATAAAATGTCTTGCCTCTGTCCAGGGATTGCCTGTAATCACAAGTTGATAAGGTTTTACTGTCACTGGTTGTAAAATGATCCCCACTTAAATTGAATTCCAACAAATTGCAAGAAAAACAATCTGCTTGTAAAGGCTTCATTAGCCTTGGGTTTCGTGTCAGTAGTCTTATGGCAGAGACCTTTTGAAAATGAAATTCTCTTTAACCAAGGGAGGTTTCTACAGGAGAAAACCATGGCACTGTTGGTCTCACATGTTGTTGTTCCGTGTTACCTTTATCTCATTTGGTCATCTTGCTTTAGAGAATGGTGCTCATTCTGAAGCATGAATTTGAATGAGTCCTGTGTGTTATGGGGGAACGTCAAGTGTCGCTGGCTGGCTTGTCTGAAGGCTGTTTGGGAACATGGTTTTGTTCATGTAGACCACTGCTGAGCGTAATCACCGTATTGTACTTGGCCATGACACTCCCCCTTAAAGATGCTGGCACTCGTCTCGCAGGGGAAGGGTGGCCGAAAAAGCTGCCTGAGTTTCCTGAGTGATTTTCCTCTGCTGGGTTTCCCCCCGCTGTTGCTAATCCTCCAAACCAAGACCATTGTTTCTCTGTCTCGGGCTTAGGGGCTCCCACATGCTATTATAATGAGCTGGGGAGAGAGCGGCAGACTGAAGGGGAGATTGACAGACTTGAGAGGGGGTGTGGTGTGGGGAGAGAGAGAGAGAGAAAGAGGGTGAGCAAACGATATAGATTGGCCGAGTGAGCGCAGCAGAGAGACATGCAGATAGATGAGAGAAAAAGAGGGTTTGGACTAAGGGGAGTGGATTGTAAGGGATTTGATCCTTTAAATAGAAGCACCTGTTCATCTGGGATTAAGGGGGGTGGGGGGGAGGCGTCGCTCTATTTCGGTTTCGGTGCATAGGGATTTTTACCCACAATGCAGTGGGTTCTGATGAGGCGGCCTGTAGGGTGGAAGATAAAGGGCCAACGCTATGAGAATTGGAAGATCACAGCCAGGGATCTATTATGAATAAATCAGCCTTCTAACGACCTTGATCGAGGCAATTCTCTAATTAGCTATTAACAAGCACTCGCTATTCATTAAGTTAATGTGCACATTATCACCAATGTGCTAATTGGCATTACTAAAAAAAAGTGGTCAATGTCAATGTTGCGTTGTTATGTAGTGTGTTGTTAAAATAGGAAAGCCTGATTTGATAAACGTCTAGATTAAATACCCCTTTGCTTTTGCCCCCTCAGTGCTATTCTGGGACTTGTAGTTTCCTCCCAGTATTCTCCTAGTTTTGACAAGTACCAGTCAATATTGACCTCTAGCTGGAGTAGCATGACGGAGGACAAGTGAAAAATTAAAATCATATTCTCGGGGGGTGAATTGGGTTGAAGCGTTGGTGCGCTAAACATATTTATCTGAATTGGGATACTCAGGAACAATCTGGCAAACCGCCTGTCATCATCTTACCCAGAAATCACATCAGAGTCCAGAAATGAAATGGACCCCTCCCAACCCCCTTCTCCTCTGGCGTCGGGAGCCTGCTGCGGGGACCGGGCGGCCTCGGACAGCCTCTTATTGAATTAGCAGTGAACTGACATCAGCGTTTATCCCGCATATGGCTCTCAGCCACGGGGCACTCCGGCCCAGACAGGGCCTTCTGCTGGGCACGCCCTCCCTGAATGGCCAGCTGCACCACCGATCCCAGCTGCACCCCCATGACCACATCGACCACCACCACCGGTACCAAAACCGTCACAATCACACCCACCTCCACCCACACTCCTACACTACTACTTCTTTGACTACTAAGCGAAAGAAGACGTTTTGTGATTCTTTATTTTTGATTTGGTAGATAGTGGCGTTTTTATAATATGTTGGAACCCCTGGCAGATCCTGATGCTGCTGGGCATGGTATTGGACCAGCCCTGTTATCATCCAGTGTCAACACCCTTATCACGTTGGGAGTGTTTACACAAGTATGATTGAGTTTCCTGATTGGTGGAGAGGGGGGAAATATTTTTTAAAGGAAAGAAAGGTATGAGAGACTAAGGGTTCGTCCAAAACGAGAGAATACTTGGCCTACGTGGCCTTTCGTCCACACGGCAACATCGTTTCGGGTGTCCTGAAACAATACTTTTTGAGAACGGGTCCCAGAGTGGAAAGATCTGGCAACGGGGAAGTAGACCGGGGAACACAGGGGAAGACGGGGGAACAGCTACTTTTTTGGAAACAATGACGTCATCGCCCCGTCCACTATAGTAGACGATGGGCTCATTCTACAGTTTTGGTGTGTCCGTTTACAGCGCCACCTGTAGTTGTGGCATATGTATTACATCGTTTTCACAACGGTGTCGTTGCCGTGTTGACGTAGCCTAAATGGAGGGTTCTTATGATCTGTTTGCAAGGTGGAGTTTAAATTGACGTGTTTTCAACCCCTCAATCTGTGGCTTTTACTTAAGTCCATAACCTACACCTTACACTCACACCACCAGCACACCAACCACAGCCACCACAACCAACACCACCACCACATTCGTCCACCACAACAGCACTAACCGCAACACTACCACCTCCTCCAGGACTACCACAAGCAGCTTTAACACTGCTGCATCCACTGTCGCCAATAACCACCACTAAGCCACTCAGGCTGCTAATATTGCCATCACAATTACCCTCACCCAGGTCTGTCAGCAGCTTAATGAACTCCCCTTGGACCCACAAGCATGTCAGCAGACATCCACAGGAATACTATTAGTGGGTAACTGGGTTAGCTCTTTGCTGATGAGCATAGCAACATAAGCGCACTAGTTTCACCCTAAGTGGCCGTTGAGGATTCATAACGATTAAATCGATTGTTATTCTGCCACGTTTATGTTTCTGTAAATGTGTAGAGCCATTCTTGCTGATCATAATTTCATATTTACTCAAAATAAATGTACTCCATAGTGATACGACCTGAAGAACATTTCAGACCAACGTTTGTATCATGGAAACCAAACCACAGTCCTGAGTGGTTTACTTTGATTCTCTTGACTTTAACGTAGTTCCTTTGCCACTAAAACCACACACACACACACACACACACACACACACACACACACACACACACACACTCACACTCACACCCTTTTTAGCTCGGGCTCCACTACATGCCATGCACCCCTCTTATGTTTCAGTTGGTAGGTTTATAAATGCTCCTGGTGGAGAACATCCATGGTCTGCTAACTGTACGTCACTGCAGGCTGTTCAGGGTGGGGCGGAAAGCCTGAAACGTTAAGTCCCCTGGAATGTATGCCAAATGCCCATTTTGTTTACGACAGCTATGCCCAAAGTCCCAGAGTCCCTGTGTCTGTGGTCCTAGAGTCGCTGATCCCAGAGTTTCTGCTCCCAGAGTCCCAGAGTCTCTGGTCCCTGAGTTTCTGGTCCCAGAGTCCCAGAGTCTCTGCTCCAGAACTTAGTCCCCAACCCAAGCAGGTCTCCAGGAGATTGGCCACATGTCTTTGGTTAATGTACCCGGTGGACACAAAATCGTCACTCATTCATATTTTTGTATTCCTTTACATATTTAGGAAAAACAGACTGAGATTCTCATTTACAAATGTGCATCTGAAAATCTAAGTCAAACCTTAATCTATAAAACTAAATAAGACTATAAACTACAATGAACGATTAGCACTTCCATCGCTTTAATCTGCCACTCCATCACTTTATGCCAGTTGTCTGTTTACATTTTACCTTCATTATCATCATTATTGCTGTAT
>JAOTIX010000120.1:4910346-4923438 GCA_027123715.1 Gaidropsarus macrophthalmus
CCACCCACATTTTTTCTCCCTCTGGTCCCGGGAATCGAACCTGCAACCCACCGAGCACAAGCCCGGCTCCCTAGCCAAGCTCCCTAGCCTCCCTAGTGAGACACACATGGTTACATGCACACACTCACTAACAAATTAACACACACACACGAACATACAATCAAACACATAGACATTGATAGCCTGTTGTGCACGAGAAATGCTCCTCCAACCGGTTTTATTAGCTCTAGTGTGTGTGTGTGTGTGTGTATGTGTGGGGGGGGTATAGGTTCTCCATGCATGTCGTTATCCCTCGCCCTCCTCCTCCCCCTCCCCCTCCTCCTCCTCCTCTAAAGGCAGCCGTTGTGTTCCACAGGTGACGGGCAAATTCCGCGGAGGAGTTAATCCCTTCACGCGGGGTTGCCGTGGCAACGTGGAGTACGTCCTGTGTAGTCCGTTGGCTCCCAGGTGAGGCGCGTGTGTGTGTGTGTGCGTGTGCGTGAGTGTGTGTGTGCGTGTGTGCATGTGCGTGCGTGTGTGCACATGTTTACACACGTGTGAATGAGGATGCATCCATTTGTGTGAATATGTCCTCAGGGTCATTGCGTGTGTGTGCGTGTGCGTGCGTGTCTGTGTGTGCGTGGGGCTGTCATGCTTGCCTCTGTGTGACTCGCGCTCCGCTGCCTTGCTCTCCAGGGGGCAGGCGGTAGGCGGTGAGGCTAGAATCACTCTGTTGAACCACAGTGAGTCAATGGGCTGGATATGTGCTTTAGTGTCGGTTCCACCTTTTGGTTCTGAACTCCCGAGTGAGGGGAACCGAATGCGGAATTCCACACTCCAGTTCCCCCACCTGACTAGTGTTTAGAAACAAGATGGCCGCTCGGTGGCTGCTGCGCAATCCCAGGTAGAGTTAATTTGGACCAGATGGAGTCGGTGGGTTTTGATTGTGTTTGCGGTACGCCTGTTGCACCGATACCGTCTTTGTATACCGTGAGACCCCAACAGACCCCTCTCTCTCTCCTCCAGATACATGGTGGACCTCAGGAAAAAGCCCCCTGTAAAGATCCAGCCCCCCTTCCTCCGGCCCGATCTCTCGGACTGCCAGATCACCATCAAGGTCAGCGACAACGGCCTCCACAGCACGGTTGTCACCTCCAAGGTGAGCTTCCCTGCTCCTTCTGCTTGTATCTGCTCATGGATGATTACTATCGTGACGGTTCACCTCGACACGCTCAATGACCCTGAACTGCAGCGACTTCAGATGTTTGACATCAATGGACAGGTTGACAGGATTGGGTTATCTTGCTCGAAACCGTTGGTTGGGTTTGAACCCAGAACCGTTTGTCTGCATCGCATGAAGCATCGCAGTTTGAGGGACTAGAATTTTACCATGGCTAACCTACTGTAGGTGATAACAGTCTACGTAATAACTGCTACTACCCCAGAGTTACTGTATAACGCTGCTGCTGAGACACTCAAAAGTCCCTCAAAATGCAATGCCATGCAAGGTTGGTTTTATTTCTAACAACACAGACATTTACATAGATAGTCTGGCATTATAATTGATTTGCCTCGGGTGTACTGTGGAGTGGGTAAGACTGTTTTAATTGGCAGGCTAGCTCTTTCCATTGACTTTCGCTGGCCTAGCACCATGGAATTAACCCAACTTGAAGAACTGAATGAAATGTGCTGAAAATGTCTCCAATGATAAATAACACACTGGCTCACTTGGAAATTAGGTCCTATGTCCAAAATTCCGAACTACCCCTTTAAAACCCTTACCTCTCCCATATCCTGCCCTTCCCATGTTGTGTGCAGCTAAAACGACCCTGGCTACATCCTCCTAGTTGAAAGAATGTCGTAGGTGGAGATGTATGTGTCCGTCCAACTTGATTGGATGATGGGGGAAGTAGTTGATGTAGGGAGAGGGTTAGTGGGCGGAACTTACCGATGAAAGTTTCTACGCGATGGCCGTTATATTCGCAATCCTTCTGAGAATCAGAGTATCACGCACGCCTCATCTTAATAATACTGTCTTTACCCAAACCAAAATGTAGTGTTTAAGCAGCCCCCTCATAAGTCATCAAAGGAGCTTGTTAGTTTAGTTTGAATAACATGTCATTGATTCAATTGAAAGCATTCTAATCCAAGTTTTGATGTGCTTTTCCAATTTCACACACATGGAGGCGTTAGTGAATTTGTTTATCGGGGGAAAAAAAGCAGAGATGAATTTGTTGAAGTGTATTGTTTATCTGGATGACCTTTGGACATTTTGCTCCGTGACTCTGGTGTCACATCTGTTTACATCATTTGAATTTGAGTCTCTTCTCCCGTCCGTCCTCTCTCCACCCTCCCTCCTGTCCTCTAAACACAGTCCAAAAGCAGCCTCAACATCCTGGACGAGCCTGACACGCAGCCCCCCCTGCCCCCCAAGGCTGACAGGTACAACCAGCTGACAAACCAGATCAGCTCTACCGAAGGTAATCCCCGCCCCACACACCTACACACATACCTGCACACACACACCCACACCCACATATATACGCACACACAATATATATATTAGTCAATATTGCATTTTATTGTCACACACAAGGTACAATGAAATTGTTTCTCTGCATTTAACCACAAGTATACACACACACACACACACATATAAATACACTCACACACACAAACCACACCCACACACTCCCTCACACCACACACATCCACACACACACACACACACACACACATCAACAGTCCACGCTCTACGCTGCACCAAACGGCTTAAGGCCACATTGAGCGCGGCCGCATGGCAGCACGTTGTAGTCTGATGAATGGGATGGCCTGCCCCCACCCGCACACCTCTTTAGCTCTGGAGACAGAGCACCAGTGTGATTTGCCACCAGACACACCCAGTTGGCTCCTGGTTCGTTGAGCTCGGAAAGCCAGGCGAGGTAATTGCTTTGTGAATCCCTGTCCGGTTTTCCCTACCGCCAAATAGAGTACAGAGAAGATAATGGGAGAGGGGGAACGGAAGCACAATCTGATCTACGTCCGGAAGGTACAAGGACTGTCTTGTGTTATTAAGCGAGGGACACTGATATACGCGCAGAGGATGTCCTGTTCCTATCGTACGAAAAGTGTTGCGTAATTATGAAACTAATAAATCTCCCGCGGTTTAATTCCGTAGGTAGCGTACCCATGGTGCATTATGTCGGGAGTTTTATCGCGGCTCTTCATCTTTTCCATGCAACACCACTGCCTCCCACTGGCATTCACGGATACTGCAGTTGTGACGGTGCTAAATTGTTTGCCAATCTATTCAGCAAAAACCTTTCTGACACTCTTATCGATATATTTATACAAACCATCGAGGTCCAGGAGAAAACCTTGCTCTCATTGTCTAGCTCAGAATCTACAGCAAATCCCTTGTGTTACATTTCCATCTTTGTTTTTTATTCTTTTTGTCAATGACTGTTTCAACAAGTTGCAGAAAAAAACAACCATTATTGACTTCCCTAAATCAATTGTAACACAAAACCCATACAAAATATTCAACTCAATTGTTATTATACATGTCAACAACCAATACAAAAACTCATTATTTGAAATGTGTTGTTTTCCAGAGAGTCCGCTCCCTGGGAAGATCCACCCCTCCACCCCAGCCATGTACAAGTTCCGTCCCTCCTTTGGCACCATGCCTAAAGTCCACTACCACGCCACTGGAGAGAAGGTAGGCCGGAACGCCATCATAATCCTACATTGAGGACAATTCATAGCAATGTAGACCAGAGATGGGGAGTAAGTCACACATGTACAAGTCTCAAGTCTTAACCTTCGAGTCTCAAGCAAGTCCCGAGTCATTTTTGTGCGAGTCGAGTCAAGTCATAGCTTAGGTTAAGCAAGTCACAAGTCAAGTCATTAAAAGTCAAGACTTTTATTTCCAACAAATACTTCAATATGCCGCAAAATATAGTGCATCAAAGAATGAACTGCAACTCAAGTTCAAGTATGTTCAAGTTCAAGTATGACTTCTATGTCCAATACTCCTTCAAAGAGGCCTCCCTCTTTCATGTACAGCAATGACTTGTCGAGTCATTTCATGCAAGTCTAGTCATGCGACTTAAGTCTGACTTGAGTCAAGTCAATAGACTCGAGTCCCCCGTCTCTGCTGTAGACATATGTTGGTACATCCATTCATAGCTGGGACTCTAACATATGTCTGGAATGAAGAAAATGGATTTGAACGATGCATTACTCCCACTGGAACATTTCAGCATCTCATCCTCCCGTTCAATGTTAAGTAGCTTATGTAACGTTCCCTGCTCTCTTACCATCTCCCTCTGCAGATCGTGATGCCTGACGATGCAAAGACGCCCGCCATCTTGGAAGAGGGCGTCCGCGCGCACGACTACCGCTCGGAGCCCAACCTGGACCTGCCCGAGTACGGCGGCGCCACCCTGCACCGCGCCTTCCAGTCCTCCCCCCTCCAGCTGGAGGCCTACCCGGCCACCAGCCGCACCCTGTCCCTGACGCAGGCTCACCACCACCACCACCACCACCACCACCAACCCCACCACCAGAGGGTCGGCAAGGGCCAGCTCCCCGCCCTGCAGCCCGAAACGCTGTCCTCCTCCACCGCCTACAAGGGGGTCTTCTCCCCGGGGCCGCTGTCCAACCGCAACGGCAGCCTGTCCTACGACAGCCTGCTCAACCCCAGCGTGTGCCCGGCGGCCATCGCCACTGAATTGGCGGCCCACCCGGGCCTGCCCTCCATGGGCTTCCACTCGCCATACCTGCCCACCAAAATATGCCACATCCGCGGCCCCGAACTGAAGATGCCACCACAGCCGCAGCAGCAGCAGCAGCTGCAGCCGATGGGCACGGCCCCCGGCTACAGCCCGGCGACGCAGGCCAGGGGTCCGGGCCGCCAGTCGCCCCTCTCCAGGGAGAGGGAGCCGTCGCCGGTCCGCTACGACAACCTCTCCCAGACCATCATGGCCTCCATCCAGGAGCGCAAGGAGCTGGAGGAGAGGGAGAAGCGGCAGGCGCAGCACGGCCGCCCGCAGACCCCCGCCTACTGCCACGACCCGGGCGCGTTCGACAGCCCCGGGGGCCACGGCCGCACCGCCGGCTCCACCGCCTGCTGCCCGGACGTGGCCCGCGGGCCCCCCTCCTCCTCCTCCAGGGGCCCCACGCCCCCAGCGTACGGGGGCTCCAGGGACAACTTGATGGGGGCGGGGCTTGGCATGTACGGGCAGCGCACGCCCGTGCTGCGCCGCGCTACGCTGGGCCGCGCGCCCCGGACCTCGTCCACCTCCCTGCACACGGATCACAGCAGCTCTAGCGGCAGCCAGGGGCGGCCCGCCTTTCAGGAGGGCCTGTACCGCTCGCCGGGCCACCACCCCCACACGTCCCCGGCTCTGCCCCGATCCCCCTCTTACTCCAACCAGAAACTGTCCTACATCGGCGCCCTGGAGAGGACGGACTCGCCCCGCCTCGGGGGCCCAAGGTATGAATCCTAAACGTGTCCCGGCGGTATGAATCCTTAACGTCGTTAAAAATGCGGGTGCGCTCCGTCGAGAGCCCTGCGCGCCCTCTGCTGGACAGAGTCGGGCATCACGGGCCACACGCGGGCAAGCGTTGTTGTAGTTCTAACTAATGTTTGCTGACATGTAGCATGTAAATAGGTAGGCTCTACCTACAAGTATTTCACTGAGTTACTTGAAATCTGTGACGCTCAAACACTGTCTGGCGTGAACTCAGCGATACAGTTTGTAAACGATTTAAATGATTGCAATCATAGAAGAAAAAAAGAGAACACATCCTTTTTGTAATCATTTCTCCATGTTCTGTCTGTTGAATAAAGTTGTTGGATTCCACGTTTCCTTTTGCATGTTTTTTTGTTTTAATTCATTTTAACATCTATTTTTAACATCGACCATGTCATCCATTACATCTCTGATCGATGATGGGTATCCATTGTTACCCCCCCCTCCCCATCTGTAACCACCATAACACAAGCCTTTTTTTACTTCCTGTTTCTCCTGTTCTTCTTTATGGGTTCATTGTTTCATCGTTGTGTTCCCCCTCCCCCTCCTTCCCCGTCACGCCTTTTCTAACACAAGCGCAGCCGGCGCTGACGGCTCCGTCGTTAACAACGCATGCCACCGCCATTTCCCTCCATGGGGGTCCCGCAGCCCGTCCCCTGTCCGTCCCACCAGGGGGGACGAGAGGGGGGACGACTGCCTCCGTTGGCTGCTCGCTGGCACTGCTTTGCAAACCCACTCTCTCTCTCCCTCCCTTGTTTTTCTCTCCCCGATCCAGGGAGGCCATGATGATGAAGGCCAAGATGAACGGCCAAATGGACTGCCACGCCGCCAGCTCCCAGCCCCCGCCCCCGAGCCCCAGTCGCCACGGACACAAGGGTGTCCGAAAGGTCACCGGGGTCGGCGGCACGACCTACGAGATATCTGTGTGACCGCGGGAAGCGGCAACTACCGAACATTCAGTGCAACCCCGACTGCCTGACATACACGCACATACACACACTTGACCACACACACGCACGACCAGGGCTGATCACTTTTGGGGCTTCTTGAGTTCAACCAATCGGAGGACTGCCTCGTAGGGGGGTCCTCATATCAGAGGATCTGTTTTGCTGGGCTCTAATCATTTGGTTGCGTTTGAACGCAACCATGTGCAGGGCCATGGGATTGTCATGAATGCTGCTGTGTGTTGTCTGGAGTACTCTGTCCTTATTATTCTGTGGTTCCTTGACTTGAGCGTCCAACTCTGGTGCCCTTGTATGTCGTCAGTGAAGCCTCATCAGAACACACACACACGTTATCCTAAATCGGGTTAATTCATCTCATCTGTGTGAAGACGCGTGGTCTTTTATCCAATGAGGTGACCTCAATAAGTGATTGGTGCTTCACATATAAACACTGGTCCAATCATTCCTTTTACACGTTGGATTTGAGGGGCCGTACAACAGTTGAGAGTAAATTCAGCACCCGGTGGTGGACAGGATATTCAGACACTTGATCTGACAGGAAACTATTAAAATGTCCATCGTTGAAATTCACATACCAAGTTTCTACAATCTACAGTGAGTGTTAAAATTCTATTTTTCAGCTTCAGGCAAGGGTGTTTGAAAGCCACAAAAGCGTTGACTGGGGCTGCAATAAGGGCTGCAAACCTTCGGGGTCAGCGACCAGTTTAAAAAGGAGTTGTGCGTGACTATTTGCCTGTGTATCGTTGTTGGGAGCTGAACTTGTAGTGTGGTCTTAAGTGATATATTTTGACTTGGTTTCAGCATTGGCCACACAAGTGCTCAGCGGGTATAGGTGTTTGAGTCCTACATCATCTGAATACCTCTGGAGATGAAGGGTTGTTCCATCGTTACACAACATGAGGACTTTTCTAGCGACAACTCTCCATCCTTTTTCTAGTAACTTCTGTGGAGTGACATTGAGTTTATGTTAAAAAAAATAAACATTGGAGTTACAATTGTGTGTAGAGGGTCAGAGCAAGAGAGGCCATTTTTCATTATATATTCAAATGAAGGTGGTTAGCCATTAATTATTTTGTAGTTTTATTTGGTGTATTTACTTTTTTTATATAGCCAATTTAAATATGTTTGATACATCTTTTTATACAGATACTGAAGCTTGGAATGGCTGTTCTTATTTTGAGTGGACAATTTTATTTTGATAATTTATAACTTCACTCAATATACAAGTTACTAAATGAAAAGATAAATTCACATAGAAATATATATATATATATATATAGCTTGTTGTACCTTGCAGTGTAAAATATATTTGTAAAATGAAGAAACGTTTATCAATCACTGTTATCTATCCATTAACCATTGTCAATAATGAAGCTGCCTTGAGATTTCAGTGCCAGTGGCTCCGCCTCCCAGGTCATTTCACAGTAGGGGATGTGGCCTGCTGACTCCAACTTCTAACTCTAACTAACAGTGACTGTCCAGTACAGCGAAACAATGCTATAACAAGATCTATAACCGCACCTTTAAGGGTTCGCCGACAGGGGAACCTATTGTGAAGCTGAAGGTATAAAGGATTTGAAAGTTACATCTTTTATTTTATTTTTTTGTTCGTCAGAAGAAGAAAAAAACACTGATTAAACTGCTTGCACAACACAATTTACAATTCAGTCGTATTGTTTTCAATGCCACTAAATATGGATTTCAAAAACCTGATAAGGTGGACTTTCAATAGTCATGTTTTCTCCGATTGACTTGCAATTCGTACCCTGTCCTCGGGACACACCATAAGACGGCAATGTCTGACCCAGCCACATGCGATAAGGGCTCCCCCTTATCCATTTTTTGGGCCAAAAAAAGTGCAAAATTGTCCTTATCTCAGTCTAGGAGGGGCCACACAGGGCTGGTACAGACATTGCCGTCCTAGTGAGTGTACTGTGCCGAAGACGGAGTGCGAATTGCAAGGCAATCATAGAAAAAATGTGGGGTGCACGGCGCCCCTCCTATGCTGAGATATCTTCCGTATTCTCCAGCAGCCAATCAAATCAAGCATGTGAAGTTATGAAAACATATATGATAAATGTTGCTCAGTATTTAGGTCGGTTGGAAATAACCAGTTTAAGTATAAACAGTTTACAACAAATTCACTCATTTCCATAACAAGGGCGATTATCACTATGATGATAACCAACTTAGGGTTCAATAGGGTTCTATATAAATGGGGGTTGGGTTCTAGTTAAATATCCTGATCGAAATGTGTCTGTAGGGGGTCAAGGGTCATCTTATCCAGCAGGTAAGCAATATAACATGTTATAACAAGCCTGTAAACCTGTGTTTATTTGTTTATTCCTCATTTCCTGACTGCACAATTCAATTAAGTTGTGTTGTTTTCAAAGCTATTAAATACAACTTACATTTAACTGAAATTAAGAGAAACCGGCAATATGCTTCAAGGATATGGTTTTATTGAGATGATTGAATACCTGTAGTGCTATTTGATAGCCAATAGGTTTTTTTGTGGCATTAAATCAGATTGGAACACAGCAGAAATGCCTGACTTTGGACCAGGGTCAAATACTGTTGTGGATATCACTACCTTGTTCAGCAACTGAAAGGGAGACTCACATATTCAAACTGCAGGGCCAATGTGTGGTAGTAGAGTATGGATACATTGATAGATAGAAAGAAAAAAAACTCAGCCACCCTCTGCAAGGTGTTTATATAATATTAAGCCAGAGATGTCTTTAAATGATGGCTGCTTTAGCAAGTGTTTTATGAGCTTGTTCTTCCCTATTTCATTGTAAATGTATACAATGTCCTCAGGATTATTCTATTTAAAATGTAAGCAGACTCATTAATTTCTAAGCTGTTCAATGCAACATTCCACACCATTTATTATCAAATATGTCCTCACCTTTTTACTTTAACAGAAATTCACCCATGAGTAATTTTGGAAATATTGAGCCGAAAAATGAGATCAGTGGACGGCTACCGTGCAGCTCTTTTTCAGCATATGCAACAATATACAAGAAAAGCTGACGAAGAGAAGGTCAATCAGTCCATAATGATGAAATTACCCAAAGAAAAACCCACAAAGCCAGTTCCTAGAGCTAGATATAAAGTAGACCGTATAAAAAAATAAACATGCTACTTCCTGCAGCTGTGCCCAAAAACAATTACATGGGTACTCGCCAAGTACAGTTCAATATATACATACATACATACCAGTATATTTTTTATTTGACCATTTTAATAGACAGACATCCATTTGCTCTCACATTACAACCTTTGAGTCCTTATGATGGTGGGCGACGTTCACTACAGCAAGACATGGTCTTCGAGAGATTTTATTTGAAGGTGGAAGAAACATTTCAAACCATTTGAGTGCAACTGAACAGCAACATTCCATCCATATACACAGGTATTTACAGATGCACTGGCAATTAGATGCACTTTGAGGCAAGGGGTGTCATGAAAAAAACAAAAACACTATTACCAGGGTTATGGATATGGTAATGAGCACACACATCTGCTAGGGCATAGTCACACTCTTCTATTTTACATAATCTACATGCTTTAATTCTGTGGGAATGTTATGGACTACACACACGCACGCACACACACACACTCACAGAGAGAAAGAGACTACTGGCCCCTGCTTAAGGATGTTCAGCGCACAACAAACTCGGGATTAACCGTTGGCTTTGGATTCGGTCAAAAAAAACAATCTAATTCAGCGTGTGATCAAGTGCGATGATGTGATGATGAACTTGTCAACCATAATCGGTGGAGAGACCGAGTTTCAGGATGTATGCTGGGAAATGCAGACTCCTGGGAGTACGCGCGCCTCCTTACACTCGCCGCTCCCGTCCAGTGGGGCTTTATCCTAGGAAGATGGGGCACGCTTCATACAAGGCAATTCTGTTAGCTAAACCGCGGAGCTCCGGACGACTGGCGAAAAAAGGACACACCGTTCTTCGTCCCTTTGCACCACTTCCGACAGAGCAGGCCATCATCCTCCTTCCTACAAAAAAAATATACTAGCCGCTTTCAAATGATGAAAAGGAAAAAAAAAACTATACCCCAATGTGGGAATACTAGGCATCACAAGGCCTCAACTCACTTTGTCTGGAGAGATTGTTGGTGATGACTAGAATGGAAGATGGGAGACATTCCATGGTGCAAAAAAATAACAAAAACATAACAGAACTGGGAGCAAAAGAGATTATTACAATTTGCGTTTTTTTTCCCGTTTTGGGATGTTTCACTTCGACCTCGGTCTTGGGAGGCACGGCGAAAGAGAAAAAAAAATAACACTTAAAAATAATTAAAAAAATGCAAGTGTCCAAATTCAGTTCCTTTACAGTCTGTTGTAGAAAAAAGGGGGCGGGGAAACTGAAAAATAGGATCAGCAAAGCAAGTTCGTATTTCTCTCATTTCTTCTCCTCCGCGTTCACCTCCGGTGCGTCTTCCTTCTTCTCCTCTACCTTGTCCTTCACCTTCTTGTCTTCCTTTACAGAGAGCTCCTCCAGTTTCTCTGCCACTTTCTTTGCTGAGTCGTCGTCATCATCATCATCATCATCTGGTGGTAGGGAAAGGTCAAAAAAGGTGGTGACAATTTTCAAGAAATTACATTACATTGCGTAAGGATGCATACAGATAGGCTGCGGAGATCGGTACTCGGCGTGTAGTCGAACACCTTGTATCGTTTATTAGATTATGCTTTCATTACATGCAACCTTAAGGAATGGCATTATGATAGTGTAGTGGATGGATGGACCAGCCTATGCAGAAGGCGGTAAGGGAATGACTTGTGTTGCAGAATACATCCGGACTAGCCTTTAGTAAAAGGCCAGTAGTGGATGTAATCTGACCTTTATGTAGCAGACAGAAAAAGTTCTAGACTGGAGGGGACAGCAGAGAACAGAGTATGCCTGCATGTTCAGTGGCAACATCCCATCCATTACAATATGCATATACGGTACTGGGATGGCATTCACGAAGATGGTAGTTTGCAGTTCAACTGGTACGGCAATAGATGCCTTTAGCAGAATTGATCAGGAAGAGCGTAAAGCCATAGCGAGACACCATGCCTCACGAGCCTCGCTCGTACTTCCAACATACCTGAATCCGCTTGAGATTTTCGGACCTCCTCCTTGCACTCGTCAAACTTCACCTTAAATTTCTGCGCATCTGAGAAAAGACAAAAGTCGACATTTTCAAAACGAATGAAAGTGAGGGCTGCGGGAGAAAGGCAGCTTACAACACCGTGAAGGAATAAGCCGCACTGAGGGAGTCAGGAGTATAACCAAGAGTGATGGCAACAAAGAAAATTAACTCCAATTGAGCTTGTCCACTTGTACCTAGACCCTCGTACGGACGCCCATACCGGCCGCGAGCAAGATTCAAATGATGCGGGACAGGTTTGAAGTCACTTTGTTGTTCTTATTTTTTACCTAGCTTACTCCGTTATCACCGCGCTTCCCAAAAGCCGGGCTTTGTCGATTGTTTACTTTATTTTTGTACATGCATTTGAAACCTAGTTATGTTCTCCATGCATTGATGACACACCCCACTTCTATCATTCTAGTACTCAAGTTAAGTAAAACTCAAGTTTCACAACTGATCAGGCACACTACAGAATTTTTTCCCGCCCAGGCATTACGCAGACAATTGCAGATACTAATTTGCAGACAGAATAGGGCATAGTGCTCAGGTCTCTGTGTACCCTGTGTGGGATTTTGTGTTGCAGAACATATCAGAACCTGCTTTCTCAGTAGTTGACAAAGACGTAGTTGATATACTCTGAGCATTAATGTAGCAGACAGAAAAAGTTCTAGACTGGAGAGAGCAGCAAAGAACAGAGTGAGTCTGCATGTTTAGCCTTGACAGCACTTTGAGGCGGTGTAACAAGGGTGTAACTAATATATTTTGCTAGTTAAAACAAGCATAGCGGTTACGTATGAAACTAGCTAAAATTGCTTAGCCTTACATTTTTTGCACAAAAATCGATCTGCAACTTTGTATTTAAAGCCAAACACCAGCACTTGGATCAGCATATATAACTAATATAAAAAATATATACAGTATTACGCCAATAGAGGCCAGAAGGCACCAATACTCACTTTCTGCGTTGAGGAAACGTATCGCCAAAAGTTCAGGCTTTGGGCTTTCATCTGCAAAATCTGCTAGTGTGTTCCATACCCAGGCCCTGTCGCTGCCGGCATTGGGCTTCAGCTCCATCATGGTGGTAACTGATACCCAGAGGAGAGACAGTGTGGTTAATGCTGAGGAGTTTACAGCAAGTTGTACACACTCAGAGGATTAGAAAGGCATCAAGCAACTGAAGGAAATTGTGTGTGCGGATTTGTAAGCAACGATAGTCAACTGTGTCCAATTTAAAGGGATACGTTCTGTGTCTTGACAAGGCACCTTGTTATTTCACTACACTGTTACATTTGATCAATTATAGATTCACTTCTGAGTATCAATGTAATGACAAAGGATACCTGTTCAACAACAAAGAACGCTACCTACCTACGCCTAACTTATTTGAGATTGCTTTAGTCTTGAACAGGTTATGTGTTGCACAGGAAAGCATGTCTATATAT
>JAOTIX010000120.1:4947197-4964202 GCA_027123715.1 Gaidropsarus macrophthalmus
GAAATGTTTTGAGGTGCTTTTTGAACATGGGCAGGGATGGGGCAGAGCGGACATGGAGCGGTAGGCTATTCCAGAGTATGTGAGTGTTGACAGAGAAAGCCCTGTCCCCAAAAGTCTGCAACCTGGTGCGGGGGGTGGCCAGCAGGTCCTTGTCAGAGGAGGGCAGGGAGCGTGACTGAGTGTAGGGGTGGAGGACATCTGTGAGGTATTGTGGTGAGAGTGGAGAGATTTGGATTTGGATGGAGAGTGAGCAAATGTAACATATGTAGAACTACATATTATTGTTTGTAGCCTATTCGTTGTTGTTAGTAGTCTCAGCTGTAGCAGATGTGCACTATTATATTGTTGGTTTACACATGCACTATATGTCTTAGAATCTTCCACATCATCTGCACTGTAACAGGATTTAGTTTCCATTGGAAGTTACGATTCATTCTCAGATGGTTGATGTCGTTTCCATGTCTGCTCTGTCTACATTATTTGAGAAAATGTTTTAATCAGCCACTAATATAAAAATACATTATGCTATATTAGTGCTTGGTTCATTTAATGTGAAAAAGTAATTAATTTCCGTTATGATGCACTTTATTTTGAAAATCAGCCGGACGTACCAGTTTAATATCTGCTAGCCTGACAATGCGTTGCTGAGATTTTCGAGTACCCGAAACGTGCATGTTTAATATCGGCATGCGGTAATATCCACTCCAAACAATTGTATTTATGTAAATTACTGATTTGAGTAATTTACAAAATTACATTTATACTGTCATATCATATTATGCATGTTAATTGTACATCCGAATATGTTAATAACAAACGCCCATAGGAAAACACCACAACATGTCCTATAACGTAAATCAACACATAATCAAGTATTAATACATTTAAATACTGGCCAGTTATAGTAGTAATTCTCCGTTTGAAACTCAGAGATGGTTGATGGGGCGGGCATATTTACCCGTCAGCGTCGCATCAGCCACTGTCTAGGTAAGAAGAGATGAATAGTAACGTTACCCTCCCATTACTAGGACACGCAATCTTGCAGTTGGAAATAAGTAAAGTGAGAAACTTTTATTGAGATGTTTCAGCACTGAGAAAATGTATTGATTATGCGCCAGTAGAAGCAAAGAGCGAAGCAGATCTAGAAGGTTGCATTAATCGCGTACAGTATACGTCTCAATCCAACTTGCCTGCACCACGTTCTGAATATCGCCGTCCACCTGCCTGTTTGATTACAACGACAAAAGAAAGCGACGTGGACCATGGACGGGATGCATTGAGGTACGTATATTTAAATACATATATTCTTTATCAGGGAAATCTCGATGAATGTACAATTGCACGGAACACTGAATATTTTTCATCTGCAAGTTGCTCGACGTAGGCTATTGAGCGCGAGCGCAGGATTTAACAGTCGTAACCGCCAAATGCAAGTTTTTTTCAAGACGACATAAAAAACAATTGTACGTCAGAGTTGCCCGAAATGAATATCTACATTTAAGAAGGCGGGCCTGAGGACCGCCGAGCTGTCAATCAGTTGAGATTACCGCGCTATTGTTTAACTCATCCTGTTGGAGCCTGTTTATGACGGAGGGGAACCCTGTGATTTTATCTTTGAATTATATATAATGTATTCTGGGAAATATATTCACGGTTTTCGTGTAATATGATCGACCAATGTATATTTGAAAAATGATGGACTTTCTTGTTAATCTGGTTAAATTGAACGTGTTTGTTCTATAATGCGTGCTTGGAAGGAAGACGTGAATACGAATTTGGAGTTCCATCATTTCCCTAGATTCTATTCAAAAGAGAGGCCAACGTTTTACCCAGATGGTGATTTTTTACTTTTAGGGTGATAAGATGATTATTACATATATATTTGTATCTTTATTTTGCCCTGTGTTCCCTTGGGTTTGTTCTTCTGTATCATTCTGTAAAGCATTTATGTGTCAAGCTTTTACTGACTTACGGTATTAGAAGTTGTCGACTGTGTGTGTGTGTGTGTGTGTGTGTGTGTGTGTGTGCGTGCGTGCGGGTGTGTGCGCGTGCGCGCACACATGATTGTTAACATTGCGCACAAGTCCGTTTTTTTCAGTGCATATTTAGAATATTTTAAATGTGGATTTTACTCTGTTGCATCCCTTTGGTTAGATATATAGTACTTAGGTGGTGGGTTATGAGGGCACATCTTTGCAAATCCCCTAAAGGTCACCAGATATGAAATGCCAATCTTATTGAATACGTTTCACATGAGTGGTGATTCCATCACAATATCATTGTTTCACAAGAGCAAATCAAACGTCACTTTCTGTACAGTACAAGTGGGGAAGAAGGCTGTTGCTTTCTTGTGTCGAACGATGCATGTCTCGGAAAAACTACAACTCTGTCTGTGCAGCGTTCTCTGAGTAGCGGATACAGACTGGCTGAACCAACAAGTATAGCAGTGTGTGCAGATAATAAACCCTTGTGATGGCGGTGGTGTCAGCATCTTATGCACTTATCAATGGTCAATATCGGGAAGATCCTGTACACATAACTTTACGTTTGGTCAAGGGACAGGTTGTGAAGTTGTGAATACTGTAGCCAAAATGTTGTTGACAGCCATGTTCCTGAACAAGTAACGACAACCTCCATGGAGATTCGAGAGACTCTCCCGCAGCAAACGAAACCCCCGGAGAATTGCTGGACATTCTCAGAGGAACAGAGTGTGCACCCAGGCTCTGTAGAACAGGTTCTCATGACCTAAATACGCTCAAGTTACACGGCCGGGATTAAGACAAATGACATTTCAGTGTAAATCCAACTAGATTCAGGCTGGGCCTTTTTCTTTTTTTAAATGAAGGGTCTAGATCCAATCTAGAGGAATGGTCGACTGAAACATAAAAGTAGCCTATCTGAATCCATGAGCACCCATCCATTCATTGTTCAATGTAATTAAGAAGTCGAAAGGAGAAAAGTGGTAGAATGAATGGAGTAGTGCTTACGAATTGCAGTATGTAGAGCATTCATACGCCATTACTACATTCCCTCGCTTTAATATATGACGGCCATTCAACGACATAAGCGGATGTCCGAATATTGTGGGTGTGTATGAAGGGTACATCCATCTCCTTTTCATCATTAGTACTGAGACAAGGTGTTCTATGTTCATTCTGACTGAGACCATATACTAATTTTTTGTGAGCACAGACGCTTTAATCCGAAGGGAGTACAGGGGATTTCGTGGTGATTAAGGATCAGGTAGGGGTGAGGCAGTGTGCTCGATGCGAGTGATTGGTGATCGAACCCAGGTCACACACTAGCAATAATATACACACTATACTATACATGTATATGTATATACTATTTTTGGGAACAGGAGGTGTATGTATCAGTCCTCTCCCCGCTCATATAATATACACTGTCATCCTCTTCCACCCCTTTCACCTTTCTGTCAATTTAAATCCACGCTTACCTCTGGTGTTTAGAGACTCAATATCATCTCTTCCCTGACATCGCAGAAATGTCCGTGAAACAGCTTCTCAAGCTCTGTATATTGTGTGGTATGAGTTATGCCAGATTTTCCTTAATGTCCCTGGGCTATACATTTTCAGTTGGAACAACGAATGCGTTGAGTATTTTAAGTGCATGGGGGCTTACTGTGAGAGGTGTATGTTGCTGTGAGGGAGCAGATAATTAGTGGGTTGTTACAAGTGATAGCCTGTTACTTGAGTGATCTGGGGGGGGGGGGGTGTGATTGGCACAATAGACTATATCACATCCCATATGCAGAGAAGACACTGAAAGCCGATGTTAGATATCGTAGTAAATTGTTGAGTCACAACATACACTGCCTTTACTTTGTTCCATGATCTGATTGAATTTGAACATTTGTGTCATATGATTGCAATGTCGTATTGAATTCTTCAACACTGTAATTTTTTATGTTACAAACCACCAACACAATAACTGGCAAGAATAGCGTTGCCTAAATTAAACATAGCATAAATAAGAAATAATATAATGTATGTTTAAAACAAAAACAACAGTATGTGAAACATTACCATGTAAATTAATAGTCTCGCTTATCAGAATTCAGAACATGTGCTGGCAGAAAAGCTGTAATCTCTGTGAATGGGGCATTTTAAAATTTTTCGCTTCAAATTTCTTTTGACCAATCGTGATGCTGGGGGCGGTGTGCTGCAGATGTTTGTTGCAAGAGACAAATTACTACTAGGCAAAAGCTCAGGCGTGAAATCAGACTAAACTCACACTTTAGAAGATTTAACGGGACTTGTTGGCATGGGCGACGATGCCAAGATGGTGTGCATCGATTGCACGACTCTTCTATCAGGCTATCACTGTAGTGCTGCCACAGCTGATCGTATTGGTAGTCCAATAAAATACAGCTTCCAAAGTGGACACACGTTTCCCGCAGCCTGTTGGAAGACAAGCTAAAATGTCTAGCCTGGACACTAAAACCCTACGGCAAAGTGTCTGTGGATGTCTAGAATCAAACTTATGTAGTCCACACACTGGTTACTGTATAAATACACTTGTTATTACAGATCCCTCTTAGACTTTCCGTTGAGTTTCTGATGAAGATCTGCATAACAATACAGGAAACCTTACGTAATCTATCCCTCACATTTGTTGTGCATCTCCCCCCAGATGTCCAGCTATTGCACTGTCCAACTTCTGCATGTGAGATGAGTGAATTACAGACTATTATCAAGCCTAGCTGGACCTAGGGTGAATGGCTCTTTGTGGGACTGGCACCTGCACCCCGGTCGCGCTCACACCGAGCCCTTGCCTCTATTGATATGCTCCTCTAACCACCACCAGGCCTTGCCTTGGCAGAGTGCTGGTGAGCTGGCATCTGTTCGTCGTGAGCCCTTCTGCAAAGGAAATAGCTGCCTAACTCAGGTCTTTGTCTGGGTCAATGCAGCAGGCCTACAGGTGGGGAACCTGCATTTATCGAGGTTGTCAATGTGTTCAATTTGAGCTTCAAATGTCAAACTTTGACAGAAGTAGACCATATTAGATAGACAACGGCAAAATGGTGTTGGTCTCTGTTGTTGTGCACGCAGGGAGCGCAGAGAAAGTTTTTAGCTTATTCTTTATCATGCATCACTTATTTTGTCACTTTGCGTTGCAGCGTGGAAACCAATTGTCTATGCAGTTGGTATCACCTAATAAAATCAAATCATTACAATAAAATACAAAATCATTTCCTAGTCCATCCGTACGTCCATCCTCAAAGACAAAGGCAGATTGCCTTTGTTATACTGCGAGACTACTCCATTTGTCAAAATTAGTTTTAAATCGGATAGTGGTGAAATAATTTTCCTAAGCAAATCTGTTTTGGGAACCTGGGTAGAATTGTTATTAGATTGTCGTGCCGGCCTGCGGCCCCTTAACACATTGACTCGGCAGATAAACAGCCACTTCTTAGCCCGCCTCCTAGCTCCTCTGGTTCTGTCACGGTGCCAGGGTCAGCATTAAAGGAACACACCACCGGTTTCCCATATTGAACTATGTTCTTTCCTGATCTTAAGACGAGTTGATACATACATCTCTCTTGCTCAAACGCTCTGGCACGCAGCACTACTTTCCTAGCATTTAGCTTGGCCCATTACATTCCTACGGATCCAAACAGGGGTGAAGTTAGAAGTGACCAAGCACTTCCCCGTTTTCCATATTTAAAAATGGTTACGTGAGTGGTTACAAGACCCAAGTATGGTTACACAAATGAAACATGACAATTTTTTAAGCGGATAAAAAGGATAACTATAATGTATTGCGGGAGCACCTGGGAGCACTTCGACGTCGGTGCAGTAATATCATCACTCCTAAACAATCCTCCCCCCCTCCCCCTCTTACTTCTCTCAATAGAACCAACGTGACCTGCACGCCGTCGCCTGCACTACCTGATATTACTGCGCCGACGTCGAAGTCGCAGCCCGTTCCAATCCAAACGGCCAGTTTAGATCCGTAGGAACGCTGTGCGCCAGAGTGATTGAGTGCGCGCACAAAGGCGAGAGAGGTATGCATCAACTCGTATAAGATCAGGGATGAACATAGTTCAGTATGGAAACAACGGTGGTGTGTTCCTTTAACATCCCATGACATCCTTCACTGTCAGTGATCATTTTGAATCATGTTCCCTGTAAAAACGCAGAACGTTGATCAAAATAGCAACCAAAAGGGCTAGTGAATGGTCATGCTGTAGGTGTGATTGCTGCAGCTTTTGGGCATGCAGTGCTGGAACAGAGCTCTGCACGGATATCTATATTTCTGTCTGTTTCTCTCCCGTCTCACCGTACATCTCCCTGAACATGAGGATTAACCCCAGCCTGCAGAGCCTTGATTATGGCCAGAGATAAGAGCTGCTTAATTGTAATCACTTGGGACTATGGCGGAGGAAACAGAGGAACAGCGACTCAACATTGTGCATGAGCCTGTTCTTTCTCTAATTTCACAAAGCAGCCATTGGTTCTTTGGCAGTATTATTTTTATTTATTCCATTAACGTTAAGTCATTTAGTAGAGTAGATGCTTTATTAAATGCGACACAAAGGTTAGGCTGGGAACGATCAACCATTCAAGTGCTGCACAACCAAGTTTCTAAATAACAAACTGGGCTAGTCGGGGGAATAGTGTGAAATAAATAGAGATTACTAATTGTTGACCTGGTTACATTTCACAAGGTCAATGAAGGCACATTTGATCCAGTATAATTAACAATTTTAGTAACTTTATTTAATAATATATAAAGAGGTTTTGAGTTGTTCACCCCTATTTCTTACACTAGCACATTTAGGATATATATATATAATATTAATCTGACTTTCATGCTCATTAATAAATGTATTCAGTATTGAATAAACACTTACACTACACTGCCTGTGGAGGAATACAAAATCTTCCATTACGCCTAATGTTTTTGTGTCCTCACCTTGTTAACACAGCTCCATGTAATGCAATAGCTACTGCATTTCTTTCTTTAATCGTACCCAACCGCAGGAAACATATTGATTGACCTGACAAACGCATGGATGGAGGATGGCATGTGATGTACCTCCTGAGGTCCGTGAACGGTGAACATCAGACACACGAATAGGGGAGAGGATATTTTCCCGTTGTTTTGGTATTGGACGTCAAAAGGTTCTGGCTCTGCATCCCAATGGCTGCAGTCTACCTGGAGACACATTTAAGCAAGATGCCCGATCACATTAATGATGAAAAAATACAATTACCTAAAAATCACATCTGCTCAATTAGACATTGGTGAAATAGGCATACAAAACGAGCCAGTTTTAAGAGAAGTCTTGGATTTCGTGGCCAGATGGGTGCTCTGCCGCGGACCACTCATCCAACGAAGCTAATTATCTTCCCTAGCATAATCTGTGATTCCATCTTTCTCTTGTTATGCTCAGATGGCAGAGCTCCTGTTGCATTGGAGGAAGAGTATGGTATCGCTAGGAGATCAATTGTCCCTAAGAGGTTTTTTAGAGCAAAATGTGCGTGCAGAACCAATCAGAAAGTTCTTCATTACAAAGGATTTGTAATTTTAGCCGAGCTCTCATTACGTTGTCACTGCTTGCTGCTGCAGGGCATTGTCTGCTATAAGAGTCTTCAAACAGATGTCCATGACAAATAATGGAGTAATTAAACTGCAATTATAGTGTTATGTGATTATGCATTGAAACAGCTTCGGATTATATTGAATAAATATATACCCAAAGTGGTGTTGTCATATGGAGACCCTAATATCATGAAATATATAAACAATTCGGTTTTAACAGGGCTTATGGCTGGGTTCCTCTTCATGTCTTCTCTCCGCCTGACATTTTGAATGGACAAGGAAAGTTCAAAGATGTACATTAATATTCACAAGTGTGGTCATGACATTATGAAATCCACACCCCTCCTCCCTCCGTCCAAAATAAATCCTTGTGATGAATGAATCAGGTCAAGCGATGAGGAGTTTATGTTGTGGTGAGTTGGTTCAGCAGCCGATTCACATAGAGAGGTGAAGGGGCTGCGGCCTCGAAGAGGGCTAATAAGAGGCAAGAAAATGTCCTTTCTCCTGCTACTTTAGACTTGGCCGGCCGTACAAAGGGATGCTGTCAGGTTTGTGAATGTGGCGGGAGGGGATGCCAACGCATTCATCAACTCCGGACCTTGAAAATGTGCAAGGAGAGGTCTAGATGTTCGCGACCCAGGCAGCAATGGCCCTCTCTGTGGAGAGTGAATGGGAGAGGTCCTGACCAGCTGGGACTGAATAGTCCTGGGGGCGTTGGGGAGATGTCTTTCCCACATCAATCCTGCATAAAGTGTAACATGTTCCTCCAGTTAGCTTGTGAGGGACAACAATACAGGATCTGTGTGTATTGGCATTGGTTTTGCAGATCATTATAGTGGGCCTGAATCCAACCCATTGAAAGACTAACGGAGCTCAGTATATGTAGAGAATTTTGTAGACTAATGGTTTTCAACCTTGCGGCAGTCCACCAACCAAAAACGTTAATAACGTTTTTTTTAAGACTAATTAAGGGAAATTGGGTAATTTCTCACGGCACACGTGACAATATCTCCCGTGCCGCAGCATGGTGACCTCCATCCCTATCGTCACCGCACAACATTTCAACATCTCGTGGCTTCTGTTTCCTCGGCAACCTAATTGAAGTCCAAATCTCAGGGCTGTCCGTAGTGTGGGTTGAAATGAGATCAATTCAGGCCTGCCGCAGAGCAAAGCTGCTCTAGGGACCTGGGATCTGCTGCAGCCTGCATCAGGCTCTCTCTGCATGCAGCTGCGGAGTGCACCCCCAGCATACATGGTGCGTGTGACCCATTAACCTACAGCATTGGCAGTAGTCACTACTATGTATTCATTCATTTAGGAGCCACTTTTATCCAATGCCACTTGATGACATTTATTGTAAATACGTGTCCTTAAACAGCAGGTAGGAGCAGCCTTGCTCAAAGATGACTTACCTGTTGAATGGAAGTCAAACACCACAACTACTAGCCCATCCTGCCCAATGTACGTGTATATATCTTTTACGATGCCTTTTACGATCTTTTACCTTTCCACTTAGTTCTCAGTGCTCTGATGTCTTCCAACATCAGCAAACAGAAACAATCCCCAAAAACGACAAGAACATTTGCCGTTTGCCAAGAGGAGATAATAAAACACTTAGAATAAAGAATAAAACACTTGTTATTATTCTTGAGAGGGAAATTGAGTTGAATTCCTCTACTTCTGTGTCACTGTATCTCCCCTCTCTGCTGAGTCGTTGCCATGGCCTTGCCTTGCCAGCGAGAAAGAGACAGAGAGAGAGCGAGAAAGAGACATAGAGAGAGAGAGAGAGAGAGTGAGAGCAGGTGACCCGAGACATGAGAACATCTCCGGGGAGCCTGGCAGCAGTAGAGGGTGAGGTGCGTCCTACAAACTTTTGGTGAAAAATGTAAAAAGTCACTGTGTCAGTAGATGATGTGGCTTGATGTCTGTCTGTGTGTGAGAGTGGTTGGCTGTGAAGAATACATAAATAGTATGTCTGCGTACGCTAACATGGTATCAAGCCACCCGAAGCTCATCAGAAAGACACAGCGGCTACAGCAGCCTCCCCCCCCTTGGACTTTCTGCTGGATGTGAAGCACTCGATTGTGCTGCATAGCCTGGAGGCGGCAGGCGGGCGGGATGGGTGGGTGGGTGAGGAGGGATGGAGGGAGGGTCGGGGTGGCAGTGGAAGGATGTGTGGGATGCAGTTGGCTGGGCAAGCCAGCTGCAGAAGCCCAGCAGGAGGCCCTGTGCTACGGCAGGTCCGCGGAGAGCAAGGCAAGGAGGGAGAGAGGAAGCGAGAGAAGGGAGGTGGAGGGAGAGTGAGCGAGCAAGAGCAACAGAGAGCAGGTGAGGGAGAAAAACAGGTAACACTAAGGTGAGAGGGAATGAGTGTTGTTTTGGAGGGAGAGGGTGACGGAAGAGTCAGGGAGCGAGGTAGCAGGGAAGAAGAGGGTGTTTGAGGGGAGAGAAGCTGAAAGAAGCAACATTTGGCATCAAGAGCTTTGGATGGATTTCCTATCTCAGTGTGTAGTTTGTGTGTGTGTATGTGTGTGTTGGGGATTGTTGTAGCATCTAGTCGTGCTTTTGGCGAAACACTCAATATTAATGATGATATGAGGAGGTCTTGGAGGACCTGGTGGTCATTATTTAGATAGATGACCCAAAACTCGGCTCCCCTGCTGTGTCCTGAGCTGTAGATGATGTTTCTGTTGAAGCTGGATTGCCCGCACTCACCGTGCTTTGAAATGAATTGATCATTTATACCGGTATTGGTATCACCATATAACCAATACGTGCAAACACCAAAGCACTAAGTGCTTTTAGTGGTCTTCCATGGCAATGCTATCGGCTATATCACTAGAAAACTTGTTAACAATACAATATTGGTGGTATTAGTATTGATTCTGGTATCGAGGCTTCTCTAGAATCTGCAATGACAGTGTGTGCGTTGCTTTTGAAGTAGCACATGTAATGGATTTTTCCTATTTGTGTGTTGAAAATGCGTAATTCTGCAGAGGTCTATATATTGTTTTGTACACAATAACCCGCTTGAATGTAAAAATGTTATGTTTAATTGTGGAGTTGGATGCAGAGTTGTGTACTTGGGCATGGAACTGTTGTATCTTAGTAGGAAATGTAACTTAGCGGAGCCACTTGGGGGCCTTGTTATGATGTGTTCCAATATTAAAAAGCTTAACATCCAGGCAGCATTTACAGCGTGGGCCCTCATCAAAACCCAGCGGTACAACTGTAGTCATTTTCGTTTGAGAAATTACATAAAAAGAGGAAAAACAACAATGCCTGTTATGTTTTAACACAATTAATGTTTGTTAAAATGGTCTGAGCATGCACCACATTCACAGCTTATATGTAACAGTGGCCACTGCCGAATCATACTATCTGGATCACCATAAAGATGACGGCATCCATGCAACAATGCTGATATTGATGAATAGCATTTCTAAAGCAATGGTTAGCCACATTGCATTGCAAGCTGCAGCAATTGTCTCATTGGCTTGATTTTGTCCATTACCAGTTATGATGGATAAAATGAGTATCCTTTGTTACTTCTACTCAGCACTGTCTGGCTGTGACTGTAATTGCAGAGAACAAATTAAAAAACTCGCTATTTAAGCAAATGCCTGAACCCAGCTCTGTTATTCCAGTCCTGGTTTAAGGCATGGAGGAGGTAGAGAGCTGAAAGTTGCAGGATGAACTTTCGTAGTTTGACTTGCGGAACAAAGCTGTTTGATCAAGATCTTTGTCGGGGAATTTGACAACGAATAAGTCCAAATGTATTGTAAGGTTATTCAAAGCCAATGATCTTAGGCTATCCAGTGACGTTCCAATTGCTTGTGAGGCTTTTCCTCTGTTATAGACCTTCTATACTCCCTGCATACCCCCATACCACCTGGGGGAATGGTCTCCTCCATGGATCTTGGGCTCCATGCTGTGATTAATGGAATCACATAACACCTTACTCATAATTTGCTCTCTGGAAACATAACTCGAAGGTCTGTGGCTCCAGATCCATCATTCTAATCCACATTTTGGCCTTTTGTCACTCCTTATTATTGAATAATCTTGTAAACTCATGATGACATTTACACCTTGCGAATTAGATCAACATAAAATTCATGAATCGTGATTTTAATACAAATACTCTTGTGTCCTTGGGGAGATTCATTCACATTCCAAAGCTCAATTGTATTAACGCTACAGCATGCTTGGATCTTTGTAACTTCCATTCCCACCAAAACACACACTTCACCCTGTGGCTCTTTCACCTACAGATGATCCTCAGCTGGTTCTGTTTAATATGCGGGGAGACCCGCTTTGAAAATAATTAAACTGTACTACCAAGGATACGACCCCAATTACCTCACATACCTAGCCAGTGTGGACGGATGAATAAGAGGAAAAATGACAGTTTACTACCATGGATAGCAAGCCTGCGCCCTCGGACCTTGGAAGCACTGCGTTCTATTTTGGTCTTTGCTCTAGTCTTTATAGAAGTTCAATTATATTGATGCACAAGGCGTTTGATTGCTTCCACTTTGGCCCGCACTCTGACGTCCACGCCAGTTCATTCAATATCATGTGTCAGTCACAGTGGGAAAGTATATCTTAAAACCATAAACCTACCCATTTTAGCTCGAGCCTTCATGCTGCAAAGTGTGTATATCGTCAAGTAGACTTTTAAAGAAAAACACAGAGTCATTAGCCGTGAATAGAATTAGCCAAAGATGCTCTTTGTAAATGTTGATACGACTCTAATAAGTGCTACAAGCAACATCCTGTTGGACCTCGGTTACCACAATACTCAGAGGCATAACAGTTGCATATTGTTTTCATGTTTTCTCTTTATTTTCAATCTGTCTCATTTGGATTTTGACATCCAACTGTGTGCGGCAGGGGCATACATATTCTGAACAAATTGCTCTTAGCTGCTTTAAATATTGACCGGACAATGCTGACAGGTAGACGGCTGTGCACAAGCAGTCTTTACGGAAGATCCCCAGCTGTGGTAGACCATGCCATAGATAATTTCCTGGGACCCGCATATCTGCATGATGTGTAAATGATTGATAGCTCCTATAAGCAGTATCATAGCCCAAGCCCAGCCTTTTGCTGGTCCCCTATTTGTGGTGAAATTCTCCCTCTCCCCTCCTCCTTGCCTCCCCCATCCATCCTAATCTGATTATACGGGTCGCAGCCCATGGTGCCTTAAACTCCCCCACCCCCCCAGCATCTACTGAGGACCTGGAGCTATAGATAGAGTAAAGGGACATCCTTGTCCAACCCCACCCACAACCAGGGGCCCCTCTACTTGTGCCTCCACGCCTCTAGCTCCTGCTAGTGATGTTCTTTCATCAGCTGCATGTCCAAGCTCCTCCCTGGATCTATCGGAATGGCGCGCGGGGGTGTGGGGGGGGCGATGAGTGGCCCCTATACACGCCAACCTCCAAGCTGGCAAAATCGGGGTTCCTATGGGACTGTTCTGCTTATCAGTGTGCCTCATTAGAGGCAGATGAAACATTCTCTAGTGCCTGTGACTATGGGCAAATTACACTGTAGTATTTATATGCCTGCTGCCTGTTTTGCTGCTCCATTTCCTGGGCTTTGGAGATGAACCAAGGAAGCTGCACAGAAGGCCACATGGTCGAGTCCCATACCGTATCCGACAGATGCGAAAACCATTCCTGTCTATCCCTGTTGATGAGCCCTTGAGCAAGGCATTGAACCCGTTTGCCAGCTGTGAGGCTGCTGCTCAGTTGCCCACCCCCCGTTTCTGTGCCAGACTTGTGAATGTCATGCGTTCAGGGGTAAAGGGCTACGAATGGGCAGACCAATACACATTGCATATTGGCCTCACCCTGACCTTTGAAGGTGGTTCTGGCCGGGCTGAGATTCAAAGGGAAATGGCGAGCAGGACATTAGTGGCGTGGAGTGGAGCACAGCTATTTACAGGGACCTTTCTGGGAATCATTAGCAAGGTAGCTACTGGCCTCGATTCAAAGGATGTCATGATGTGCAGAAAAAATGTATGTGCCATGCAGGACGGAAGTTTGGCTTCATAGTGAAAAATGTGTGATAGCGAGATACAAAACAAATATATCATGTACCGGTACACATACCAATCGGGTGCTCTAAATCCTGATACATGTCAATGGCCCACTCCAGCCTATCTTTTCAGCTTTATACATATCAAGGCAGGACATGAACAAACAGTACATATTCTGTGTGATCAGCCAGCGATGAGCTGTGTGAGGGACCAGCCTCCGGGGCAGGGCTGCCACCTCATATTAGACCTCTATAATGAATGGCTTTGATGGGACTCGAGGGAACGAAGCCCGTGTTTACTTGCAGAAAGTGGTTGTCCCGTGCTTGACCTTGTCGAACATGGCAGGAGATTGCCAGCGTAATGCTCCTTTTTCCTGGCCGGCATTGGGCTGCTTGTCCCTCAGTTACAGCTGTCGCAAACCCCTTTGGGTGGCGACCATCTTTGATACCCCTCACCCAGTCACACACTCACACACACACCAATGCATGTATCTCCAGTGATGGCTTTTTCTGCTGCGTTTTGCTATTTAGCATGGATTCATTTTGTTTTGCTTTTAAGATCGTATGGGCCAAGTGACCTTTGTATGAATTAGTTACCCCCCCAACACAAGTACCTTCCCTAATAAAGAAAAACATATGGAAGGATCCATTAACGTTTTACCAATACGAGGTAAAGGCGTCTGCTGTGGCGCAAGCAGCCTCCATTTTAATGAACCTGATGTGTTACCCCATTTAAGTTTAATTGGCTACTACAATGTCTGACTCTCAGGGACACATGGAGAATAAAATTAGACATTACCCCTCCAAATCTATAATATGTAACTTTATCTCAGATATTGTATACAGCAGATAACAAAGGTTGGTAGTTGAAATGTTATTGAAATGACAGAAAGTTATTCACTGTGTTATCTGGTTCTTTCTAAAATCTAGGCTGTTATGTGGAGGAATCTTCTGGTCCAGTTCCATTTCAAGGGGTCTTCGGTCTCTGTTGCATGTGTCCTCATAAGTCCTCATAAAGATTATTAGTTGTCACAACGAGTCTTTATGACTGTTGCCAATTCCTGTACTTAGTAATTAAAGTGATTGGGGTTGAAGCAATAAAATCCCCAAGGGGATGTAATTAGTGTTGGTCGCAGGGGAATGTTTCTTTTTTTGAAAATATTATGTTCCTTAAATGGCATTTGGAAAAACCACAACATCAAGTGAGAAATTATTTTAAGATGCAAATGGTTCATGATTGCAATGAGGGTTCATTGAGTAGGCTGTTTGGCTCCGTCTTCCACATCTTTTGTGGGTCAAACTCTGACTTTATATGTACTTCCTCCCACCGCTCCTTGGCTCTGTGTCATGACTCTGAATGCTTGGCCCTCACTGGCTTCTCTGACATGCTCTGTTGGCCCAGGCCAGGCCTGGCCAACGCCCTGACTGCAGAAGTAAATTAGCTTTTATTAGAACCCGCTAAGCTGTCCTGCAGCTTCAAACACAGCAGGGATTCATTAAGCAACATTGTATTCACTTTTACCTGTTTATGGCTCTTGTAAAGGATTTGGAAGATGCATGGAGCAAGTAGCACGCTGATATTGTTATCATTATTATAATTGTCAGTTTACAATTCATTCAATATCACCCACTATAATGTGGGGTTTCTCTCACCTGGGAACCGGCAGGAATATCAAGCAGGAGGCCTTTATTGTAGCGGAGAATGTTTGATTTATGAGGTGCGGTACGTTTATTGTATAATTTTCTGCATTGCGAGTTCTCATTGTGTCCCTGGTTGCTCTTGGAAGTGGTATTTTTCCCATTGCTTTCTAGCTTTAACTTTTCAGGTACTACATATTGAAGTAAAAAATTTTTTAGCAGTGGGAAACTTATATTTTTTGCAACGTTTTTCAATATAAGTAGCAGTATGGCAGCCACACTGAACTTTACATTTCCTCTCCAAATGTGTGGAGAGCAGTGTTTCAGAAGTGTTAGTACTTTTCCCCACCATTGTGTTCCCAGTCCCATTTTAGCAAAGCCAATGCCTGTTGATCCATCGTTTCATAATAGGCATCATTTACATGTTTTTGTTTGTACCTATCATCATCTTTTTTTCAAAGGCATACAGAGAGAGATAACCTTACTCCCACATAATCAGGCAGAGAATGAGACCATGCGATTATGTTGTGTTTTTTTGATGGGAGTTTTAACAACAATCACTTTCAACAGTCAATTCAAATGTGTTCCTAAGTACCTTACCCACTGAAGAATAACAAATAAATAAAAACGACTTGGTTCAATCAAAGTAAAGGGATTTTAAGGTATAAATTCAAAATGTGCATACAAACTTCCATGCTTGTCTTCAATATATCGAAGGAGAGAATTTGTCCATTTCTATTCCTCTACCACCATAGGCCCTTTCCCTTTCTCTTGCTCTAAATGGATGCGCCTGCTGGCTTATATTATGAACATTTGGTCAATGGAAACAAGATTTAAGTAAAGATAAATTCTGTAATGCATTAAATATGCAGTTGTTCTGGGACTGCAAAGGCAGTGGCCATAACATAAGTAATGGTTTATCGGTAAAAAATCCTAAACGCCTAATCCTTATTCAATGTTCTTTGAGTGATGCAGAAGCAGGATGTTCCGGTGGCTGAACTCGGTTTCGATCTGTGACATATGAATGTGACCATGCAAGTCTAATTGGAACATCATTGGATATGCCTTCCTTTAAAAGTGTCAAATTTCCCTGCTGAGAAAGGGCTATGAGCCCTCCTATATATACAGTATGCCCAAGGTGGACCAAGTCCTCCCTCCGCATTGAGCATTGGAAATTACTGTTTATCTAACATGATCAAATAATATTAATCCTCCATCCATCCATGGATGGAGGATTCATATTATTTATTATTTATTTATTATTTGAATTGATTATTTCTGTGAGTTTGAATATGGCTCATCTTCTGTTAATCAATGTGGTCAACACTAGAACTCCATTCAAACTCAATTCCCAAATGTAACATTATAACTCCATTAACTGAATGATACTCAAGATTTCCCTTTAAATCATGAAGCCCACTACATACCATAACATATTTGTCTGAAAGAATATTTTTCTTTCTGTATAGTCATGTGACATATTCATGCCTTTTGTGTGTGTGTGTGTGTGTGTGTGTGTGTGTGTGCGTTGTGTGTGTGTGTGTGTGTGTGTGTGTGTTACCGTCAGAGGTTTAAGAGATTAATCGGTTTAGTGAAATAGTTAATCAAAGGCGACACAGGACTGCACTCAGCTCTTGGAAGAAGTCACAAACACGCATACATACAAAAACACACTCGCACTCACACTCACACACACACACACACACACACACACACACACACACACACACACACACACACACACACACACACA
>JAOTIX010000120.1:5004819-5014819 GCA_027123715.1 Gaidropsarus macrophthalmus
GTATCGTATCGTAATCATCCTTAGATTCTCAATGTCCAAAGCAGGGACATGGACGTGTCTGCAGGGTGAAAGAGTAGAAGGAAGTGTCTGGTTGTGGTCTCGGTGATACCACCGCGTCTCCTTCCAGTTGATCCATACTGTAAATAGTGGCAGCGTGCGGACATATTTATCATCAAGCTATTCTAAGAGGTAGACTTTGGGTGCTCATGAACCGCATCCCTTACATTGAATGCTTGTAGCAGCAGAGCATTTCGCAAGGTGCCACTTTACGGAACTGGCAATTTTCCGTCTTAACTTTAGCTTTTAATTAAGGCTGTTTATTTCTCCAACGTCTCTCTCACCTCCCACCCACTTATTTCTGGGGAAAACAGTTCAACATATTTATTTTCCTTGCGTTACAATTTCATGCACACTTCTAACAAGACTTCCCGCGGTGCAAATGGTCGGGGGGCAGAGGGGGGTATGGGTAATTTGAGATGGGTTTCAACTCTAAGACCCTTGGGGCGTGTGTTTCTACCCCCCCTCACCACCACCCCACCCCACCCCACCCCCCGACCCACCCACACCAACCGAACATCTGCTCAAACGCAAAAAAACAGAATACCTGCGGTGGATGTTTACGGTTGGGGTGGAACTTTTGCGACCACCATGCAACCCCTTCTCTCTCCCCCTCCCCCCCTCTTCCACGCTAGCCCTCTTCGAATCCTGGACTATTTAAGGCCAGGCTAGCGGGCTAATGATAAGCACAGGGGGCATAACTGACATGCCTGACATAACTGCGGGTCTCGCCCCTTTCTCGGGCAACATGAATAGCATGAATCACTGCATTCTGTCATCAAAGAGCCACCAATCTAAGGAGCCCATCCCCAGCGCATCCCCGCCCCCCACCACCACTACCGACTCAGCGGCTATATTTCAAAGTCCGCCTGCAATCGGACGCTCATTTCCATTCCGAAATCAAATCCGTCAGCTGAAACTGGGCCTCAGTGTTAATCCCAACGCCATTTGCATTTTGTTGCATCACCTACACCGCCGCCACGCTGTGGTTGTAATGGCAACGCATCCAACAAGGACGTACGGCAGGACCGTCTGTTTACATAATCAAATCAGGACACATGAATTATTAATTCTGGGGTTTCAATATATTACGTTAGGTCTTAAAGATTTGTATTAGCGAGCCGTTCTGAAACAAAATGGAACAAGACGGGATCAAGACTGCGTAAATTTGATTAGCTGAGAGCACTTTCCCGAATGCAATTAAGTGGTCATAAAATGTTTATGTGAGAAGGCTCCTCGTTTCTCTTGGCTGCACGGCTCCGATCGCTTGTGACTCTTTTATTAAATAGATAATGGATTTCCATGCTTAATGTAAATATGAAGATATGTCCAACCGTTAGTGATGTATTACCACAGCTTCCAAATAGTTATACAGTAGTTTTGGAACTTTTTCTATTTGTGTTTGGCATTGGACAGTTTGATTTATAAAAGTTTACAAGACTTAGCGATAGCAGCATCACAAGGGTATCTGCTTTGTTAAAACTTTTAGAGGTTAGTTTTATCATGTGTCGTAGTGGTTAATGTATTTTACTGACTGAAAAGGAGAAGTACTTTGTCAACGTACTAATCCCACCACAGTAACCAATGATCAAGAAGACTTCCGATCAATACTTTGGGCCGTCCGATGGGAAGCAGATCAGAGGAACACCAAGGGTGATGCAGATGGATGCATTTTTCCCGTATAGGGTTTGAGAGAGCAACGGACAGATTTTCTGTGAAAAATAAAAACTAAGAGCGACACGAGCCTCCCCCACTCTCTCTCTCTCCCCCTCCCTCCCTCTCCCTTCCATCAGCGGAGTTCAACTCTGAGCGGCAACATCTCTCCTCCGCTCTGCCCTGCTCTGTCTGCCAGCGGAGTGCAGCCTCCACGCTGGATAAATAAATGATCAGCGCCAAGCAAACATCAAAGGCAGATTGTGCGCTTCAAAGGGGAAGACGAAGAGCACGACGCCCACCAGGTCCTATAGAGAAGACAGAGGCCTGTTTACCAGTGTGTGTGTGTGTGTGCATGTGTGTGTTTGTCTGTGTATTTGTGTGTGTGTGTGTGTGTGTGTGTTTGTGTGTGTGTGTGTGTGTGTGAGAGAGAGTGTGTGTGTGTGTGTGTTTGTCTGTGTATTTGTATATGTGTTGTTGTCCTGTGTGTGTTTGTGTGTGTGTGTTTGTGTGTGAGAGAGAGTGTGTGTGTGTGTGTTTGTGTGTGTGTGTGTGTGCATGTGTGTGTTTGTCTGCGTATTTGTATGTGTGTTGTTGTCCTGTGTGTGTTTGTGTGTGTGTGTCTGTGAGTGAGTGAGTGAGTGTGTGTGTTTGTGTGTGTGCATGTGCCACGCCGACATGAATGAGATATGCAAACGCCCCCACACTCTTGCGCCGTCTTAAGACACACACACAATATAGATCTACATGCTAATGTGTTTTGTTAAGCCGTCACACACACACACACACACACACACACACACACACACACACACACAGTGCGTATTACCCAGCCCGCTATCAGATTTGAATAATTTATTCATGCATTGATTATTGTCCCTCTGATGGAAAAATATTTCTCGACTCTCCCGTTGTTTCCTGGTTCAAGTTCACTTCCTGTTGTCTGATGAGTTCATGAATGACAACATGCATTTGGTCCAAGCCTGATTTCCCCCTCACGTGAAGAACACCTGCTGTAGCGCTCCGTTTTAACGATGGCGTTAAGAATCTGGGTTCCGAGGGAAAATGCTGACCGTGTTCATATTTTGACCTGCTGGCTGTCGGAACAGTCAGCCATTTTTAGCTTGGCTTTAAGCTCGTTTACTGCTGCCCCTCTTTCTCATGTCGACCTTGATCACGATGTGTATTTCACGATTAGGTTTACAGTTCAGTTCGGATCGGTTCACGCTAACAATTACGAATATCCTATAAGATACTGTGATAATTGTCCATAAGTCAATGCTCTTCTGTAGAGAGTGTGTAAAATACAGTGTGTTGAGCCATTTCACTAATATCTGTTAACGGTTTCTATTCCTATTTCTTCTTTTGTTTCTCCTTTCTGTCCGCATCCAGACGGCTCTGCTGCCAGCCCTGCTATATTCAGCCTCTGTTCTGTGGCTCGGGGATGTCTAGTCTCTAACTCGTCTGCGGCTGCTTATCTCTGAGGTCTGTATCTCCTCGGATGGCTATTTCCACACTCACTTCTCTCGCTGTGTGCCCCTATGCTGCCCTCCCACTATCAGTAATATGTGTGTGTGTGTGTGTGTGTGTGGCTGTGAGACACTGTTTTATGATGCCTGCCTGTGTGCATTAGTGGTGTCTGTGCATGTGTGTTTGTGTGTGTGTGTGTGTGTGTGTGTGTGTGTGTGTTTGTTTTGTGTGTGTCTCTGACAGTGATACATTTCTTGGCTTGCGTTATTGTCAGCCAAAAGATCATGATTATTTAGCTAGAATTTGTGCAATGCCAGTTACAGATGTCTTCCCAGATAGGCTTGGCCCGGAGATAGGGCCTGCGCATGTGCTTGGCCGGTGTGTGTGCGTGTGTGCGTGCGTGCATGCGCGTGTGTGTGTGTGCGTGTGTGTGGTCTGTGTGTTTGTCAAAATCATCCTTTTCCAGTAAAGCTTTTTGTTCGGTCAGTAATGGTTTACATCTTGTTATCTTAACATTATTTCACTAATATTTGCATGATCCAAATGTAATTATTTCTGAGCTGCTATTAGCATGCAGACAACACACGCTGTTGCTGCTAGACATAAGGCAATCTGTTTATCAATGGGTCGACCTTAGATCGACCTGATGTAGAGCGCCTTGCCTTGGGGGCGCGCAGGCACCCACACACTACCTGGATTTGACGGATGGGCGGCTTCTCCGCATCGTGACTTATTTCATTGAAAAAAAATTCAATCGACTGCTTTCCCCAGTGTTCTCCTGTGTTCAAGTTCAATCGCTCTGTGAAGGCTGAGCGATTGCAGCGGTCCCGTTCACGCGCCACCACCCCCTTTCTCATCATCTTCATCATCTTCAATGTCTCTCAGAACGGCTCCCGCTATTAACCGATAACAAGCGCAATCACTCACGCTGACAAGCGCACCTCTGCGGTTGTCCTTTGTCAAATGCAAATAATGCACAATGGCGCAAGTGTACGAAGTTTGGGCCTCGTTTTGGATTTTTCGTGTCCATCCACATTGATTGTAATGTGTGTGTTTTTAAACCAAGATCTTTCCATTGCTCATGCTCCATCTTGACTGTTAAGAGTGCGGTCATGTGATGAAACACAAATCTGAGGGGGCTGGTCCACCAGAAGAACCCCCGATACCAGCCCCACCCCCTGATGCCAAGGTCAGCCAACTGACCATCTGTCAACCCACCCTTCCCCTCCCCTACCCACTCTATACCACCAAAGTTCCCCAAGAGAGAGAGAGAGACCACCGCCTCATCATGGAGGACTACGACCTGCGCTCCGCCGCCAGCATCCTGGCCTCGGTGAAGGAGCAGGAGGTGCGCTTCGAGCACCTGACCCGCGCGCTGGAGGAGGAGCGGCACAACGTCTCCCTGCAGCTCGAGCGCGCTCACCAGCCCGTTGACGTGCCAGGCGGCAGGGGCGGCGGCGGCGGTGGCGGCTTGGGGGGGCGCCCGCTTCCCTGGCAGTCGGTGATGCAGGTAAAAAAATCAGGCGGGCCCCTGCCCCCCTGCATTTCAGCCATCCAACCCTCAACCTCAATCCCAGATTGAACCCGATGCCTGGTGTCATGTCTGTCTCGCGGGGGTGGGGTGTGGCGGCGCCCACCTGGTCTTGGCGACCCTTCTTGATCCCCGCCCCCATTCCTCGCTTTCCCCCTGCTCCACCCACCCAACCCTCATCATCTCCCCACACCCACGCCATCACACAGTCTTTTTGAGGGTCATTCTTTCCCTCTGGCGGTTCGGACGATAAAGCGTCATTGCGAAGCTGGGGTGCCGGATTTATCCAGCTAATGCCCCCGCCCCGCCACCCCCCCTTGTGACCATCTACGCCCGGGAAGGACTTTTTTGACTTCAAAGGGATTTCGTTTTTCTGGAGAGGTGATGTCATCCAACGTAATCCAGGGTGAATATAGATACAGGTCCTTACGGAGCAGGTGGAGGGCCGGACGCGCTGGAGGGCGGTCCTTCAGCCCCATCCGTTTCCTCAAAGCGGTCCTGGCTTCAATCTCACACCGGAGGGAAAGTGTGTCGGTGGACGGCGGAGGAGAGGGGACAGCAGATTTATTCTCAGTGAAATGTCAGCGGCCTCCCCCAGCTCGCTGACGTGTGCATCACACCGCAACTGTGGTGTGTGTCGAGGGAGAAATATAGTCTCTTCATCTGTCAGGGGCTCCTGTAGCCATGGTGGCAGCAGATCTTCCTAGGACGGCCGGTGGCTTGTTTGATGGCCGGTATCCTTTCTTCTTTATTTATTGGTAAACCCCGGTATAACTCCCGTATTCTTTGTGTTTGTGGCTGAACCGGCACAGCTTTTTCTCCACCGGCACTGCGAGCCAACAATTGACTGTCAAGGCTGCACTGCTTCCATCATTCCTGCTCTTCAAAAACACTGTCCTGACTGTTTTCTCTCTGTCCTCTACGCCACACCAATAATCTAGTAAAGTTCAGTGAATACAGATGTATAAGAAGTCAATGTTTAAGTGGTGATTTAAGAGGGTGTATTTTCTGTGGTCAGTGGGGCGATTAATGCTAGATTCTGTTGTTAGACGCCAATGTTTTAAACTGGTCGTATTTTATCGCTTTAAATGTAGGCTCATTACAAAACTCATTAAAATCGATATTTAAAATGTGATTGGTAATGCAGCACCTGGATTCAATTCATCACAATTGAACAACCATGTGATACATATTTACAGTGGAGGAAGTCAGGAGATGCACAGCTGGTTTGAGAATATGTGTGATGCTTTGTTATTGAGACATAATAGCCATGTGTCACGAGAGACTGACTACAGTTGAATAAACTAAATCTGGTACTATTTGCAGCCACAGACTGGTGTGATCAAGTACCTGTGTGACATTGAGTGTCCAGGTCTTTGTGTGTGTACGTGGTGTGTCTGTGGGTACTAGAAAGAGGAATGGCAAATCGAGTGACGCCTTCCTCTGACTCATAAACCCTTGAATGATTTACACAGGAGCGTTTATCAAGGCAGCCAGGGAATTCACCCCTCTCTTTTACGCATGGCTTCAAGCAATCACTTACTCCTGGAGGCAGGGGTCTGGAGATGGGCCGACGTGCTACCTGACGGCCTCTTCGCCAGGGTAAAACATGCCGTCTGAAGTACACAGATACTTTGATCTGGTCCCTGGTCCCAAACGGCCTTGAACACAGGCAAATTGGATGTATGAGATTTTTGGACACAGTTATTAGTTTCATTCTGAAATGGTCGTTGGGAAGCAGGTAGGGAGAAGGCACCTCACTCCAAGATGGGTACAGAGCCATAGCCTTGACCTTTTTGGACCCAAGTCAGAATCAATAAGCACTAATACCCTGCCCCATATTTTGTTTTCATGCTAGCTTTACCAGTGCAGTGACACATGCATCCTGCCTCTTGTCTTTAGCTTAAAAACAAACAACACAAGATGGATAAAATCGGCTACGGTTCAGTTTGCATATGGTCAAGAGTCAGAACCATGGGACCAAGTTGAAGGAAGCCATCCATTATTCAAAGCCTGCTCAGAGGAAGAAAGTGGTCCAAGTCTGATGAATGCTCCAATGAATTAGTGAAATTAGTTTGGGTAAATGCCCTAATGAGACCGCCATTAAGTAGTGATTCAGCGAGCATGCTAGTCTTGATCGAAACAGATAAAGCTTTCCTGATGTTGGTTGTCCGACCAATCGCAGAGATCATCAGTGTCAGGCGCCTCGTGGCTCCTTATTTCCTACAGAGAATGGGAGTTGGTGGAATTAGCTAGTACAATGGTTGGTTAATTGCTCTTGATAATAGGTGCTTGTGCACTGTGGGCTGTGATCGAGAGGCTGTTTCAACACCAAGGTTCAACCAAAGGCGTATGAGTAACTATTTCCGATTTCACAGTAGTGTGTATCAGTGTGTTTCAATAATGTCCTGTGTGTGCGTTCTTGGATGTGAGGAACACCATTGATTCCTTTTGACACAATATGTCGATTCCTATGAACACAATCGTTCAGTCCAAGCCCAACAGGGTTGAAAAACTCTTTTTTGTAAAGTTATTTCCTTTTCTACATTAACTTTTGACCCATTTCTTAATTTCAAAAGGATTGTATGGAAGTACTATCAAGGAACAGCATGTCCGTTTGTCCGTAAAGCTAGATTGGAGAGGACACTGACACAAAGCTTTACCAGACACTTTGAGATTATGCGACACAAAATGGGTCGGCTATTCAGTTAATTGACAATCCTGATGCAGGCTAAAACCACATCTTTTCTTCATTTGACATGAGGTTTGTCGGAGGAAATAGATTTTTCGCCCTGAGGTACTTCATATCCATGGCTCTTAAAGGTCAACCGTTGAATGGTGAAGGCTCCATGTATGGAGATTGGCAGACAGCACTCAGACATCTCCTGTCTGGCAGGACGCAAGGAAGGAGGCGGTGACCTCTTTTGATACACACCAGCCTCCTCATCTATCTGTCCATTTACCAACACTATGCATCAACATCCTTTGATGCAGCAACACCTAACTCTAACGTTAAATTGTTTTAGGCACTATACTTTAGATGTCAATATGTATGCTATTTGTTAATAAGATTTAGATAGGACCTTATACAAATGTTGGGGGTGATTTGGGAAAGGCCTGAGAGCTGTAGCCAGAGGGAACACTGCAGGCTTTGATCTGGACCGCAAACTGTGGCATATCCATGGAGGCCCGGTCTCTGCCATAGTACCACCACCCCCGCCCCCCCGCAACCTCCTCTGATCCCCGCTCACATCGCAACCCTTTCCTGGGCACAATGAACACAAAGGGGCCCAGGGTGCTGTCGCAGCAGAAGATCTATCTTAACCCTGGCAGGGCCTTGGAGACCCCCACCCCCTTCATAAATCACCTGTCCTAACAATGAACCCCAGTGTACCCCTTCCTCCTGATCTCTCCATCTATCCTTTGTCCCCCCGCCTCCCATCGCATCAGTGCCCCCCCCATCGGCCCTCATAAATGTCCTAATTAGCTTGGTGTCAGAGAGTCCGTCTTTGTTTGACCTGTGAGTATTGTCCCTCCTACGTAACACTTGGGTTTTGTTCCGAATGTGTTCTATTCCTTCTATTGTCTGTCTTAAATATATTTCACGGAGTCACGGAGCCGTTTTGCCTTTTAAGAAACGTTGAAGAAAGTATGATGATTATGAATGATGCAGTGACTATTCTGTACGTCTAACGTGATCCCTGTCACTCATTGCGGTAAATATTAATGAAGACAGGAGCCCATTGCTACGCCAGCTTCTTGGCATTTCACTCACACCCCTTTACTATTCAGGGTGATGTTAAAGCACTGGTCCATGAATCACACACCTTACTGATATTAAAAGACCATGGCTTTTCCACTTAGCATGGATCAGCGTTTTGTGGAAAAACAGGAATTTTTACTCAAGGTTGAGAAAGAACATTTCTATTGGAACGGAGTGTGTGGGAGAGAGAGGGAGAGGGGCACTTCCATGTCCTCTAAAACCCATTAAAGCCTTTCCTGCTATTGAAAGCACTAACAAGGTACCTTCAGAAATACCCCCATCTTACCTTCACACGCATCCACTATGTAGAGCGAAACAGCTGGGAAAGAGCTGCTGAATCGGCTTCAATGGACAGAGAAGTGTTGGCAACTTGGAAACCTTTATATTTGCCCCCCCCCCCCGGAGAGGACCATGTCTAGTCTAAACAGTCTGCTGGCCCAAGGTGCTGGGGGCACGGACCGCGTGTTTAAAATGAGGTTCCTCCTGTCTTTATGTGGACGGTGTAACCTCAGGAATGCGTTCTTGTGCTTCCTTGTGTCCGGCAAGGGTAACCAAACAAGGCTGGACGCTCGTTGGAGAAGCTAAATTGAAACCATTTGTGAGGTCCGAGTCTGGAGGTCCTTTGGTTCTTCAAAGATCTCTTGTAATTGGCTCATGGGTTTAACCTTCTGGTGTGACATGTTTATGAGATGGCCTACAAGCATGTAAACGCTGACCATATGAAGAGCAGAGGTCGCACTGAACCGTGTTTGTTTTGTGGTTTGAGGAGATGTGTTTATTTCTTCTTGGGGATACTTGCATTCCTCCTCCTCACATATCGAATATCTTTCTGAGCTGATATGGGCGAGACGGTAATCTACCAAGCTCATTGTAATCGTCTCAAAGTCACCCTAGTGTCCTCTTCATATTTTGTTACAGTGAAGCCGTCATTTACATTGATGTAGTCCTTTTAATGAAAGTCAACTGAGAGCCTAAGGCAGTGGTTCCGAACCCTTTTTTGGCGTGAGCCCATTTCCCCACTGACATGTTGTGAATCTGCTTCCATACAAATTATTTCTTACCAAGGGAACATCTGCCGGTAATATCAACGTCTGGTGATCATAACTGTAGTGTGCTGCTCCACACCAAGTGATTTTGCCTGGGCTATGAATCAGTCAATTTGTATACACAGAACGTCTATGAAGCAATCCCCCTGCGTACCTCATATGTATTTCACGGGACCCCAAGTCGGATGCCCACACCGTGGTTCAGAACCGCTCGGCTAAGGACTTTATCCATGACCATATATGGCAACACGTATGTACTTCCAGAATCCTCTTGGGCCTTCACCATGATCCTAGCTCAAGGCAATAGTCAGGCACCGTTGCATCAGAACCCGAGTGTTCGGTTGCTGCTAGGCAGGAGCTCAGTGGGCACTAGCCAACCCCAACGCCAACCCCAAGAATCACAAGGAGATTGACATGGGAGCTGATTCTCTGTGACAGCAGCTTATGTGCTCCAGGACCAGGCTGTGTACACCCATCATC
>JAOTIX010000120.1:5427629-5438917 GCA_027123715.1 Gaidropsarus macrophthalmus
TAAGGCAAATAATATATAAAGTGATCATCGCGGAGGTACAACAATATACCCATGCTTCATAATAGGCTATAACTGTATAGCCCTTGTGTAACATTTTGATCCGTGTCTGTGTTGCTTTCCGGTGAAAACACAGCTGCTACAATAGACTGCAGATCTCCCTCGGCAGTGAGGAGGGTGTCTCACTTTGATCTTTAAATACCCTCCATCGTTAAACCACACTCACTTGCTTTGATTTTCCCCTGTTGACGCTTGCTTGCTGTAGGAAGTAAATGGAGACGTTCCCTTGAATCTCCCTATGTATGTGCGCGCGCGCGCTCACAGTGGTGTAGCGTAAACACCTATCTCTTTTCCCTTCTCCACCATCTGTCCCTTTCTTCCATTTCATGTGTGCAACCGATATCCACCCTCATAGCAACAACTCTGCTCTGCTACCCGCCCATCCTCCCTTGCAGAAAAAAAAATCTTCTCCGCCCGCGTTTGCAGGCTGAACAGAGGCAGAACTATGCAGACGGTCCCTTGCCCTGACGGCTCAGTTTTTCCCCCCTCCCCCACTAGCTGAGCTCCTGTTTCACTCAAAGATGGCGTCAGCTTTGGAGCCTCTGCTCTCTGGCTGCATTTTTAGTCTTGTTGTTGTCTCCGATTCGAAGGATTTCTGGCACGTTCTCCCCGGCAACTCGACACGAAATTCCGGTGAGTTGAATATGGGAAGAAGGTGATTTCACGCGGCGCTTGAGCTTTCCCGTCGAAACCCGAACTGGACCAGTTCGTCGGGGTTTCTGGAACCGCGAGAGGTAGAGGGAAAGGGGTACGGAGAGATGGTCGTGAGGGGGGGCAATGGGGGGGTAGCTGGGTGGAGGGGGAGCCGAGGCCTACTTCGCTCCAGCGGCCTTGTCTTCACCGCACCGCAGGCTGTACGTGGGAGGGCGGCGGATGGAGGAAGGAAGTCGCGAGGTGGGGACTGTTTTTAGGGACGCGTCTCGCGGGCGATGGGGTTTCGTCCGCACGCGAGGCAGAACTAGAAGGCCCGACAGAGCGTGCCACACTGGAACATTTGCATCAAAGCTAATTTCTTTTTGCACTTGCCAGTTAGCCGATATGGCCGTCTGCAACTTGCATTGTGCCTTTTTTTTGGAAGGCCGCCATCCTGGTTAATATTGGCATATAATTTAAAAACGACATTAACCGTTGCGGTTGTTCGTAAGCGGAGGCTGTTATTGTTTGAAACGGGGGCCGCCGTGAAATATTTTGGCGTGCTAAACGCAAACCTCTGGCGTGCGTTTCTTTCATGCTGTTTATGTTTTGAGCTAGCATGTTGTAGTAACGTTACCGTTCCTGGAGCACCAGGGCTAGCTTGTGAGCTAGCTGGTAACACCAGCTTGCTAAACAACAGCAGTTCGCGGGAAGATCTGGTGTCAGATCTGGTGTCAGATAGTTCTATACAAGCGGAGTGTAAACAGTGCTGTTAAGCAATACATTCCTTGGATCGATTGTTAGTATTACCTTTTTATTTTCAACTGCATTTAAGCTAATGTTTGCTAACAAGTTGTGTTTGGACTGCATCACGTTTATGTTGGCAAATAGTAGTTTAGGCTTTAATTGCGATGTTTACTTTAAATGTGGTTCAAAGTGATTATACGCGTTCTTCAAATGGCCGTCATGAAGTACTAGATTTATCCTGCTATTTTTTGGAGAGATTGAGAGAACAGCATAGTGTTAAATCACAGAAGTTTGAGACCAGATTGTATTCTGTTCCCACCTGCCACTTATCTTAGGTCTGCTTTTTTCAGGTTCTGTTTTTGTTTACCACATATAGCCAGTATATATGCATTTAATAATGCATATATGAGAGTGACTACACTTTGTGGTTGTTAGTTAAGTTAGAGTCTCACTGTAATAGGAAAGCAAATTAATAACATGATTGTTATAAGAACGTATTTGACTTTTCCACCGTTGGAGTGGTGATTTGCTGACCTCTCTGTGCGTTCTGTTTTTGCAGGGTGCGTCGGCTATTAAGGTGCGATGGGCATGAAGGTGATCAGCGCGGGCTGCTCCCTGGGGTGAGATCTCATCCCCGACCCGAGAAGCCCTGCCCGCTGAATAAGAGAAGACAAGAAAACCCAAAGGGCCAGGTTCATCCTGTGAACTTCACGTGTTGTTCTTTCCTACCTTTCTGGACCTCTATCATTGGAGAAAAACAACCGAAAACAAAACGGCTATTTTCCCCAGAAAGAATCATCACTGGACCCACTCCTTGGGAGGAAACGCCATTTATTTGGATGTCACCGATTTGTTGAGCACAGCTGAAGCTCTGTCCCGGTCACCCCATTCTCAGCCAGGCTGCGCCACCTTGTCGGTAGAGGCTGGTGGCTTGGCCGGCTTGTAACCATTTGGGTGGAGGTGGTATCGTGAGAGCCTATGCTATGGTGAGCTGCTCCCTACCGTGCTATTCACACTTGGGCACCGAGGCTTTCTCCACGCGGCCCCAGGACAAGGGCTAGTCGGAAGACAGAGGCTTCAGAAGGAGGGAGAGGAGCAGTGCGAGGAGGAGAGGGAGGCAGCGGCGCCTCTAAAGGGTGCAGGCCAGGTCCTGCCTTGGCCTACAGCCCCCTACCCCTTCCTTTCCCATTACAAAGAACATTTTTTTTGTAATTTGTATTTTTCTTGTTTGTGGACATCGCGGTCAGGCCTCAAAGGGGGCCTTCGCGCCCATCCCCAACTGCAGCCATGGTGAAGCTCGCTAACCCCACGTACACCACATGGATCCTCGAGGCCATCAAGAAGGTGAAGAAGCAAAAGCAGCGGCCTTCGGAGGAGCGCATCTGCAATGCGGTGTCCATGTTGCACGGGCTGGACCGCAAGACGCTTCTGGAGCAGCTCGAGCTCAGTGTCAAGGACGGCACGATCCTCAAGGTCTCCAACAAGGGCCTCAACTCCTACAAGGACCCCGAGAACCCTGGGCGCCTGGCCCTGTCCAAGCCCCGCAGTGGGCTTGGCGGCGGTAACGGTAGCGGAGGTGGCGGAGGTAGCTCCTCTCATTCCCACTCCCACTCCCACTCCCATTCACACTCTCACAAGAAGCCTGGGCTGGACTGGAACAAGTTGATAAAGCGGGCCCTGGACGGGCTGCACGAGACCGGCGGCTCCACCCAAAAGAGCGTGGAGCGCTTCCTCAAATGCCAGGCGGACGTGGCGGCCTACCTGTCGGGCAGCGGCTCCATGGGGACGGGCCTCTTCCACCAGCACCTGAGGGTGGCCCTGAAGCGAGCGGTGGCCCACGGCCGCGTCACCAAGCAAGGCCCGCTGTTTCGCCTGGTCAGCCGCAGCGGTGCCACCGGCGGTACCAGCGGCCTGCACGAGGACGGCACCGGCACGGTGTCCATCGATTCGCTACCCCCCGTGCGCCTGCTGCCCCACGAGAAGGACAAGGTAACGCTGATCACATCATTGCATCCCTGAACACACTCCTGCCCCTTTGCCCCGATTCGCTCGTTGCAAATCAACACGTGTGCTGTGAGCACAGTCGATGCCACCGCATGCTGTGGTCCTTCTCGGCAACAGAACCCATAGAACTGTTCTCAAAAATGTTCATGTTCACCTTTTGACAGGCAGCGTCAACCGCATGCATCAAAGGCATGGCAGACTTTTCCTGGTAGTGTGAATGCTGTTCTGAGTCGAGCAAGATGGAGCCATAGCTCTGACACTGAGCACTTTTTAACTGGCACCTCAGCTGATTGTAGTGTTAAGACCACACAGGTAACGCACTCGCTTGATGTCTGTGATGGATGTGGTTTTAGAAAGACAGTATTTCTGTTCGAGATGGCACTCTCTACGTTGCAACCTTATCTTGTCAGAAAGTTTCTGGTTATACGGTGGAATTTGTTGATAAGACAGCTGAAGCCTTATCGCTATACATTTTGAAGAAAGAAGAAGAACTCGTTCAAACTGATGTCCTTTATCTGCCATGGCACATCAATTGAAATATACCGACATATCTTGCGTAGCAAATAGCGCGATTTTCCCTGGGTACTTTTTCGGGAATCTTTTAGACTTTTCGGCGTTTATCATCAATGGCTCCGCTCCACTTCTCCTGGATCGCACAGCGCTGAGTTGAGATGTGATAATGTATCTCCAGCTGGAGCTTTGAACCCTGCCTAATGAAACCGCCTTTCAGCTCGCGTGCATCACTTCTAGTGCCACGCTCTGGGCTATGGCTGGGCTGTCATAAACACTCTGCGTGAAGGGCATGTTGTGTTTGGCTCGGGACATGGAACAACTCACCCTGGTCACGTTAGGATTTCCCTGTCGGTTGCTGGGGCAGGCGAGAGACCTCCAGGGGGGTGCTTGTTGTGTGGGCAGAGGGTGAGTCGAGATCCTGTCTGGGTAGAAAGTGGCTCCCCATCTCCGTATCACAATACCGCTAGTGGCTGTGAAGGCGGAGGTCGGAGAGAGTGGTGGGGCCGGGGGGAGGGCGGTGTTGAAAGGTAAAGATAAAGAGGGAGAGTCGCATGGTTTCCGAGATCCCCCGCTGGGATTTGCGAACCAGCTGCCGGGCTGCTCCTTGTCAGAAGTTGTCCGCAGGTATGAGAAAGAGAAAGGTGGAGGGTTGGTGGGAGGCAGCGGGAGGCGGACCGGAGAAAGGGGAGACGTGAGCGGAAGGAGGGGTGGGGGAGTGAAGTGCTGTGTATTCTGGTGTCATAGGAAGAGGTTTGGATGACGCATGTGCTGAGCCTTGCCGCTCGTCTTGTGTGTGTATGTGTGTGCGTGTGCGTGCGTGTGTGTGGGAAGCGGAGGTGGTGGTGGTGGTGGTGGCGGCGTGGCGGGGGCGGGGCGGGGTGATACAGAGCAAAGGAGTGGAAGAAGGAGATTCAGACACACTGGCGACAGAGGAGCGGTGGAACACACCCACTTGTGTAACCTGATCATAGAGCAGCCAGCCGCTCTCCTGCTCAGAGGAGCAGGGACACACACGTGCGCTCACACACACAACTGTACACACACGCGCACGCACACGCACATCCGGACACAGAGTAGCCAACAATAACGTTTCACTGAGGAAAATGCAAATTGACTGTGTGCAGGGATGCACTAGCATGTGTAAATACACCTAACCTACACACTGGCCTGCGTTTACATTTGCAAGTTGCACAGAGATGCATGCAAAGATGTATTGCAGGGCAAAAATATGAATACATTTGCTTGTATGCAATGCATTCTCCAAGCTGTATCCACGCACCCCGGCCAATACGGTCTACAGCCCCCAAAAACCTAGAAAGTCACCAGCGGTCAACCACTGCTAAGCGGGCGCTATTGTGAACCATCGGGTCACAACAAACACAAACAGTCCGTCGCTTGATGTCACCTGCTGCAAAAAAACCCCTTATTTTGAGCATTTAGCTTGCAGGGATTATCGGTGAACCACAAACACACCGTTCGGATCGACTGCACTGCAGTGTGATACACCACACGCACGGCAGCATCCTGCTGGCCTTTGTCATTGGAACAAAGAGGGCCGTGTTGGGTGTCTGGCCAGGCTAACCGGGCCGATTCCAGAGGTGAAACTTTGAGCACTGCCGTTCCCAAGCACTCGTTTTTGGGGACTCGATGTTATTCCTCCCCCCCTGGCTGAAACATGCGCATAAACTCACAAAGACGGCGGAAAAACTAGTTGTTGAGGTGGTAACACCTGATATGTAAGCATGTCGTACACTGCTAAGTTTTGTCTTACTACCCGTAACTCGACGGGCTCCTTGTGATGAGGCTTCAGGAATCTGGCCTCAACCCTCCATGGTGACGGCCTCCCCACGTGTTTTTTTTCGAGTGGGACTGGTGACGCAGTGGGGATTAATTTGAAAAGTTGTAAACCTTTTTTTGGTGCGCGACTGTTCTCCCAGTGCCACGGGGGTTGCTCCACTTGAAGACCATGCCAACGGTCTTGGCTCAGAGCCGCCCCCCCACCACACACACACACACACAAACTGGTCCTGGCCAGTGGGCCTCTGAGCTCCACTGTCGTCTGGGTCCATTGATGGACCTGCAAAGTGGCTGAAATGCAAATCTAACATCACGTTTTTAAAACGATTACACATTTATTTGGCAATAATAACAAAAAAAGGTTGCCTTGACAGAAAGGGCAGCGAGGAAGGTGTGTCTGAAAGAGGGGAGGCTATGCTGTCTGGTACAGGGACCCATATGAGGAGCCTGCCCGGGTTTAGAACAAAGCATAAACAAAGTCACATGACCCGCCTCCATGCTCACATATGCTCCGTTGTAGTTTGCGTTTCACTTCCTTTTGACAGATTGTTTGTTTGTTTGTGTGTGTGGCCATGGTGACTGCTCAGAAAGGAAGTGCACCCACTTCCATGGGCTTTAACCCAGAGAGCAGGCAGACCCCGGAGGAGTCACATGGGCCTGTCTAACTTGCTGACCTGTCCGGGTCGGTCAACACCATCTCTCTGTCCGCTGGTGGTACAACGGACCCCACACACCCTGTTTATGGTTATTGTTTGTTTTTCTTTGTTTATGATTTGATGTTAATGGTTTACTGCTATTTTTTTTCATTGGTTGTTGCCGCAGCAAGAAGGAAGCACGTGTTTTATTGACGTCGTGCTGGCTCTTTCACTCTGCTTCCTGTTTGTGTTTTGGTACCCTTCACTGCAGGTGGATATCTATCAGCCGATGGCATCAACCGCGAAGGATAATAATCTGTCGCTTACAGTATATAATGTGTTTGAGGTTGTATTTGGTGGTTCTGTCGTATGCCTCATGAGCCGGGCAGAAACTGTTGTATCGGCATGTTATTGGGCTTGCACGCCTCAGTTACTGCCTGAAGTTTATATTTTGTTGATGAGGTCTCTGAGTCAGAGGTGACGGACGGGCATAACACCATTGGTTGGAGTCTTCACAGCCCACCAGTAACCAATCAAACCCTGAAGACTTCCCTTGGTTTCCATGGGAAATGTGTCTGCACGCTCTCCAGCCTTTTTGGCCTGTCGGTATTGTACTGCCCTCTGCTCTCCGTGGCCAGCGGTTGTGAATTTGGGAAGGGCGAGTAAAGGTCACCGTAAGGGATACAGAAAATAACAAATTGCTAAGCACATTGTCGTGCTTACCAAGCGGTGGCATTGGGGGGGATTTTTGTATACTCTCCATCCCTTTGGTTTAGCTGAAGCACTATAGACCTCCCACCCCACCCCACCCCCCCATAAGAAAGGGGGTCATTGCCAGGCCATGCAGGGGGGCGGGGGAGAGTGGAGTCACACGGGGGTCACCGGCTCACGGATAACAAACCTTGTTGCCTCCCTGAGCACCCGTTAGCAATATGGGGCTTCGGCCATTTGGACGGAGACGGGCGCCACAGCCGCCTGCGAGCGTGCACGTGTGTGTGTGTGTGTGTGTGTGCGAGCCTGTGCATGTGTGTGTGTGCGTGTGATGGATAGACGTCCCACAGCCGTCATATTGGTGAATAGCGATCTCCCTGCCCCGCTGTTGCCCTCCCCAGCAGCTGGAGAGGGGTGAACCAGAGTTCCCTGCGGCCCCGCCGCCTGGTGTCAACCAGGGGACGTGTGAAAATCTCCCAGGCGTACAAACGCTTGTGCGTGCGTGTGTGTGTGTGTGTGTGTGTGTGTGTGTCGTCGGCAGTTTCCCCTCCGCAAGCGCGCCGCTGACCTCTCCTAACTAGTCGTGCTAATCCTAGCGAGCTGGCTAATGGCCGCCAAGCGCCAAAGAGGTAATCACGTTGCTACATTAGACACGGGTCATCATGAACTCTAATGAGCATATTCATCCGCTACGTTATGCCCCCCACCCCCTCGCCCCTCCTCGATCCATAAGAGGACAGCCTGCGTATAGGAGGTACACACACTCACGTGCACACACACACACACGCGCAGTGGCAGCGCTCTGCGCTTGTTCAAGGTGAACACATTAGGTGTAGTCACCGAGGGGAGGGTGACAACAATATGCCTCCAGACATCGATTACATGCCTGAGATGCATCCCTCTCTCTCTCCCTCCCTCCCTTTCTCCCCTGATGTGTGGTTCCCTCCATTATGGAGCTCACACCAAGGGAGGGGAGGGGGGAGAGCACCGCTCCCGCCACACAGCACTAGGATTAAGTGTTTTGAGCGATGGCTCAAACACTATCAAACATTATCTTTTATATTCCCTGTCCACTTTTTTAGTGGATCGCTCTCTTTCCACAGCCCTTTTTTGTGATGAATTGTGTTGAGTTGCATGTATTCGGTGCAAATGGAATCGTTTCTGGATGAACACCTGTATCTGCTAGGCTTCGACTATTGGCCGTCACCCCCCCACCCCACACCCCCGTGTTCCCTGTTGGCAGCCACTTGGCAGGTGACAAACTTTTCCAGCCCAGATTTGTATTTAATTAGTCTGTGTTCAAAGGAGGAATTGGCCCTCTGCGCAGCCCTGCCAAGAGAGAGAGAGGGGGAGAGAGAGAGAGAGAGGGAGGGAACTGTAATGTTACATCAGCACGCTGGGAGAATGCTGCTGAGCGGATGCTGGCATGAGCCAGAGGTATTTAAGGAGCTGCTGGACCTGGATGTGGACCACCAGCTGCTGGACCACACCGCCGGGGGTCTTGATGCGATGTTGATGCCCGGACAAAAATCCATACTTCAGCGCGTGCGTGCGTGCATGTGTGTCTGTGATGAAGGCACAGTTGTAAAAAAAAATTCTTTTTCATTTGTTGTCAAAATTGCCCTTGCGGTTTACAAACAACCGCCTTTATTTATAAATGATGGTTAGAACATAACCATAACCGGCTCAAGACTGCATCGCTCTCTTGCGGCCCCACCAAGTGCTTGTGTTCGCGCTGGTGGGGGAAGGGTCGTGGAGATCAGGCCCATGCTAATGAAAACCTTGACTAGTGTCAAGACAAGGACAACTGCAGCGCGCTTCTCCCATCCCTCCTCTCGTGGCACCCATACCTCTCTCTGGTCTCTCTCTCTCTGGTCTCTCTCTGGTCTCTCTTTCTCTGGTCTCTCTCTCTCTGGTCTCTCTCTGGTCTCTCTTTCTCTGGTCTCTCTCTGGTCTCTCTTTCTCTGGTCTCTCTCTCTCTGGTCTCTTTCTCTCTGGTCTCTTTCTCTCTGGTCTCTCTTTCTCTGGTCTCTTTCTGGTCTATCTCTTGCTCTGGTCTCTTTCTCTCTGGTCTCTCTTTCTCTGGTCTCTCTCTCTGGTATCTCTCTCTCTGGTCTCTCTCTCGCTCTCCGTCGTGCTGCGTCTCCATTGGCCAGCTGCTACTCGTACCGAGTTGTTCTTGAAACAAACACACAAGGCCCACCCCAGTGTTGTTCTGTTTGTTTACGCACATGGCACAGGGCCGGGACGACACAAACAAACAAGACGTAGCAACATCAACACATTATTCACCAAGAACAAATAGCAGCAATAATTTCTTTTGGCTAATGATTTCGGGAAATATTTGCGTGACCAATATTAAACGAATACTTCAGTTGGTAAGTCAGACGGCACTTATGAACACATGCTATTATTTATTGGCCGTCACTGACAAAACTATAATTGCGCTATTGCAAATGAGGACGTATAAATAGACAATGAAAACACAAATTCTTGTTGCGTTCCATTTCAGTCAATTAGGTCTGAACGTACGGCTGAAACCTTTTAAGGCGTGCGTAGACCGAGCCTGACAACAATAGCGCACCTTCTAATCCCATCCTGTTTGTAGACCTTTGCATGACAAAGACGTTTGTGTTTGGGCATTGCTATTCATTAGCAAAACCAGACCGCTAGTAAGCTTGTCTCTCGGAGCCGTCTCTCGGTCGCCTATGGACCTGTTCAACTGGTCCTGCGTTGGTTGTTTTGTTCTTATGGCACCGTATTGGCACAGGCGGCAGGTCAGGTTGGCCAAACTTTGCCGTTGACGTCGCGGGTGTGTCCTTCTTCCCCCGCCCCTCTTGCAAACCTTGTAGCGAGTCGCCAAGACGGCACACCTACAGGTCACAACGGTGCACGCACTGCACGCCGTGCCGAAAACAGAAACGCGGTGCGATGACTTGCCTCACGCAAATAAAAAACAAAAAAACTGCTAGACACGGACAGGGGATTAGTGGCTGATGGAAGCTCATTCACAGTCAATATTGGCTTTGGGGAGATTTGGGTGAAGCATTGAGGTGTGTGTGTGTGGGGGGGGGGGGAAGGGTGGAGAGAAACGGGGAGGGACGAGGGAAGGGACAGATGGAGGGAGGGCACTGGGTAGAGGGCTGAACAGCCAGTGTTCCACATAGAGATGGAGGCCTTGCAAGGAATTGCACCTTCCTGTCACAGTGGCAGATTTTCTGTTTATTTACATTTAATATATCGTCTTCAGTTTGTGTCTGAGTTTAATTTACAGTGGCAGTCGTCTCCCCCCCCCCCCTTGGCATTCTGTGTTCGTAGGCAGTAGGCTCTCTATCTCTCGGTCTCTCACTCGATCACTGAGAAGGCGGCCGTGCGAGGTTGACCTCTGGCGCAGAAGGAGTTAAGTGTCAGGGCGTGATGGAGTTGTTGGGTCTCACGCAGGCGGCTCCTCCGATGGCTTTTTCTCTCTCCTCGCTGGTTCTCGTCTCGCTCACCCTGGTTCCCTGTCCCTGTCTGTGGTTTTCGTTTCCTCTTTCCACCCTTTTCTGTTCCCACCGTGTGTTTTGGTGGTTGGCGTTGTCTCTGGTTGGGTTTTATCCTCTCTCTCTCACTGTCTTTCTCCTTTTACTTGGGCTTTATATAAACGGAAAGGGTGTCACCCGTGTTTAGAAGGGACTTCCTCTTTTAGGTCCTTTGGTGTTTGTTGTTTTGTTTTGTATGCACAGAAGTGATTCGCCGAAGGTGCGTTCACACTGGAGCTGTTGGTCTGTTTGACTTGAAGCCCTGACTGTTTCCCTCAAAACAACGTTTTGGGTGATGTTATGTGGCGTGTATTTGATCTCAGACCACTTTAAGTCAGGGTTTGGTCCGCGTTCAAGTGAACTCTGGTTGGTTTCTTCTTGTAGATAGCAAACCTAAAATGCATTGTGGGTTGAGTGTTGCCACAAATTGGGAGATAATGAACGCATTCAGCCGGGTGTACTTGAACTTTTCAGAGATTGAAATGAGTCACGATCACACGCGGTGAAATCATGAGGTGAAAGCTGTCATCAAAACATTGTCTGATGATTACAGCAAGCCATGACACATGGTCACTCACAGAATTTTGGGTGTTCAATTATTCAGCGACCAAATGGTAAAAATTGGTTCTTTTTACATTTCTGAATACACCAACGTGAAATGAAATAGCCA
>JAOTIX010000120.1:5692950-5705641 GCA_027123715.1 Gaidropsarus macrophthalmus
GAGGATGATGATAGTGCCAAACACAAAGAGAATACCATTAAGTATGACAACCAGAGAGATTTGATACATTTTAAAATTTCCTGAATTTCATTTTTTAAATGCTGGTTATTTCCATAACTTCGAGACCTGTACCACAACCCTGTGTTATCAATGATGAATATCCAGGTCATATGATGAGATTAACTTCATACGTGGCAATGCCATGGACTGACCGGTGCTGAAGGCTCGCCGCTCACTGGGCAGAGAGCAGCCGGAGTAGTTGACGGCCATCACCCAAACCCAGTACGTCCTGTAGGGCTTCAGCTCCTCCAGGACACAGTAGCTCTCCTTGACGGTCACGCGGTACTCCTCAGACACTGCTGGACGAGAAGAGGAGACCCGGACCCAAATGTACTGACACTCGACCCTAACGGGTTCTTCCCACAGTGGTATGTTGATATGAAAACGGTTAACGCAATACCTCCTTGATGATCCTCCATGCAGTAGACCTGGAAGCAGTCTATGATGTCCCCAGGGTTCACGTTCCAGTAGACCGTGACGCTGGTGCTGGTGGCTGAGCCTGGCTCCTGGGCTTGTAAGGTGGGTTTCAGGGGCACTAGGGTTTGGGACAAGGACATAGTTGTTTGCGTCATATGTGCATTTATGAAGTATATGCCAAAAGATATGAGACAAAGCTGGGCTGGCCTGTTGCTCTTACCTGGGATTCCCTTGCGTTGCTTGAGGTGTGCGCTGGAGTTGTTGCCCTTAGTGTAGTTCTCAAACACCAGCAGGCCTTTGGGACCCAGCTCCAGAGACATGGCGCTCTTCAGAGCTGCCTTCAATCTGATCCACACACGAGCACAGCGTTAGTATGCTGGAAACGCTGGCGACGTTGGCATGCAAACTTATCGTGCTCCACCGCAATGAGAGCAGGCTACCTTTTCCCGATGTCTTCGGGTGACTAATGGAAGAGCAGAGCGGAGAGAGATGGGTCAGAAATGAGCCAAAGAGTCAAAGGCCGACGGTGAGGTTATGACCAATATCTTTCTATTTGTAACTCACCCGCGCCTCGGTGTCAGCCTCCCGGGCGGTGGTCTCCAGGATGCCCTTGGCCGAGTCGATGTTCTCCTGGGAGGAGACAATCTGGTCGTAGAGCTGCTCCAGCTTGGCCTTCTTGTCCTCCTCCATGCTGAGAGACATGCCGTTGTACTGCTCCAGGACTACGGCCAACGTCTCCTCGTTCTGGCTCTGCATGCTCTCCTCCATTTCAGCGCACTGGTCCTGGAGCCCAGAGGAGGGTGGGGAGGAGCGGATGAGAAAAGGAGCATTGGGGGTTACGTACGGCTGTGTGACATACCTGGATCATACGTTGTTAATGTAATCTTCAGTGAATCATTCAGTCAATCAGGGATGAGGTAAAGGGAACCATGACATAGCAAGGAAATGACACTCATAATCTAAACCGCAGTGGCTTTTATTGTATCAACCAACACAATTCAAGCCTTGTTTATTTTGTAAAGGCCTCAAGGGGAATCATTTACACTGCATTACCTCCACAGAGTTGTAGGCTACTTCCAGCTCTGACACCAAGTCCTCAATGTTCTCTGACCTGGCCTGAAGCTCGGAGATCCAGTCGCTCAGCTTTTCCTGTTACCAAAGAGGAGGAATTTACAGGCGAACAATCACAGTTGTACATACGATGGCCTTTTTCTCAAAATGCACATGCAACGTTTGACTACGTGTGCGATAGTGGTTCTGAGACGTTGTTGATGCCAGGGTACTGTGAACATTCCCTACAAGAGGGAGTCATATTCCAGAAATCTGAACACTGGAAACCACCCACCCAGCGCCCCAGCATGGCCTGCTGAATAACAGCTTGCTGACATTGATCTACGAAGGTCATGTTAGGGCCATTCACTCTCTCAACCCTGCTAATCTCCAGCAGCTAGGTGTATATGTGTTTATTTGTTAGAGATGTGTGAGCATTTCATTTTGTGTGTGTGTGTGTGTGTGTGTGTGTGTGTGTGTGTGTGTGTGTGTGTGTATGTGCGTGTGTTTTTGTAGACGTGTGAGACAGTTATATTTTGTCCGGCCTACATTACAAGACAGTACAGTGTGTGTCAATTTGACAAAAGCTTAATTTGAGTGCAAAAATTACCGCCATTCCTTCCAGCTGTTCAAAGAGACAAGAGACTGCCATAGAACAGACCTGCTCAAGCCAATATGTGATTGCTCAGTGAAGTGTTTTTTGTGTGATTATGAGACATGGCTCTTTTGTACTTTTACTACAGAATGTCAGAGAATCACATTCTGTATCACCTCAAATCACAGGTTAATATTTAAAGGTATAAAGCGTTTTCTTTTATGTCTCTCCGATGTAGAACTTCTTGTTCTGAAACTACAGCATGTTTCTTATGGAACAACTACGCACATTTCTGATTTACCTTTAATGACCCAAATTGCTGGTTGACCCTTTACTGATCCAAAGGGACCCCTACGATAAACAGTATCATCATTGGGTAACACTTTGGCCCCTTCCCTGGTGACATCACTCTGGATTTTTTTCCGCAGATCAAAGTGGAGCATGACATCACAGCAACTCAATGTGCATAGCAACGAGCCAATGAGAGAGTGGCAAATTGCATTCTCCTGGCGTCTCTGTTCCCTAATGTAAGTCTATTCAATTGAGTGATGAACAAAAGTCATGTTAGTTATTTGCATTGTTAGGGAAATGATCTCCTATGTTAATGAGTTTTTACATGAGGATGTGCAATGTACATGATCATTTGGTCATAAATTCTCTAACTTCAGCTTGTTCTTTTTGTTAGATATTGTTTGGAACACATATTTGGTTCTGGTTATTTTACTTTACTGATTGAATGCAGACCCCTGCTACCTTGAGGTCCTCATAGGCTCTGTCCACAGATGTGCGCTCGTGGTCCTTGTGCTCTCCGGAGGTACACTCCTCCTCAGTCAGCAGGCAGCCACAGGCAAGGCAGTACCAGTCCATCCCCTGCAACTCAGCAGCGGCCCTGGCCTGGCTCTCCTCCTCAGCATCAATGATGTCATACTCATCCTCAACGGGCTCCTCTTCAGGCGTCAGCTCCAGCTCCCTCTCCTCCACCCTTATCTCTGTATCCTGCTTCTCCGTTTCAATCTCCTCCTCCTCCGATTTGATCAGTGGCTCCTCCACGTCTGGTTGTCCCTCAGGCATTGGCATTTCCCGAGCTTCCTGTTTGGTTATTATCTCATACTCAAGTTCCTCAGCGCTCTTATCCGTCTCTTCGACAACCTCTCTGTGTAAGCCAGCCTGTTGGAGTCCATCTAGTGTGGGTTGTTGGACCTGTTGGTCTGTAGCTTCTTTCTGTATCTCTGGGATAGCCGAGGTTCTGTCGGTCTCTGGCTCGACATAGTCTGCCTGCATCTCCTCCCTCTCAGGGCTCACCTCCTTCTCAGGGCTCACCTCCGTCTCAGTGCTCACCTCCTTCTCAGTGCTCACCTCCTTCTCACGGCTCACCTCTGTCTCAGGGCTCACCTCTCCTGCAGGGCTGTCCTCCTCTCTCTGCAGTTTAGACAGGTCTTCTAGGGGAGTAAAGCTCCGGAGGCGTGAAAGCGTTCCAACCTCATAATCCTCATAATCTCCATCTGCTTTCTCTTCTTCTGCATCAGCCTCCTCCACCTCTACAGGGATTGGAGGTAAGTGCCCACACAGGACTTTGACAGGTGGAACCTTCTCTTCTGAGACAGGGGTCGCTTGTATTTTTGGTTCAGTGTACATGAATATAGGTTCAGGTTGTGATGGAGGAGATACTGAGCAGACTGGTGGTGTAAGCAGGTTATCACAAGTGATCCCGGCTTTAGGCAGACCTTGAGGATCACTCTGAAGAACCCTCTCTGACAATCTATCTATCTCTATGTCCACTTCTACTGCTTTCCCTTTGGGGACAAAGAGGACAAAGTCATTGCCGACATTCATTGTGTCATGGGTGGTGCCAAAAGGTATTTTAGTTTCATCTTCATCCGATAGCAGCTCTGTTTTGCGTAATTCTTGGATGATTGTTGAATCTTCTCTAGACTCAGGTTGACTCTGCTGCGTTACAGAAATGTCAGTCAGATTCAGGTCTAGGCTGGGCTTGGTTTCAGCCTCAACCTCAGGTGGCTCTACCTGTGTTTCAATTTCAGTTTTAACGTCTGGCTTGTCATTCACAGCCATGACTTCGGGACTGTATATACTGTTAGCTTTTAGGTCCAGGCCTTGAATCCCAGTTCTATCCAGTGCTTCTTCAACTAGCCCTACTGGTGCTTGTACTGCAGCCTTGCTATCAACAATAATTGGAGCAGGTTCATCCATTTCAATCAAAGCTGAATCAATTTCCCCACTTAATGGCTCATCATAAGGTTTCGCAACTTCAACTGGTTCCTGGGTTAAGGGCTCATTCACTTCCACTCCACTTCGCACATCCACTTTGGGTTCTGTTATCTCATTTACCTTGGCTACTTCTTCAGTCACAATTTCCTTCATTTCGGTAACCACTTTTTCAATCTTATCTGGAACCTCTTCATTTCTCGCAGGGACTTCAGTTGTGTCTACAATGTCACTTTTGGCCTTGGCTATAATGGCCACGTCGGGTATAATTATCGTCGATGTTTTCCCTTCAGCCTTGACAACCACTTCAACGTTGTCACTTGCTTCCTGCAGCTGAGATTCCACTTTTGGTTCAGGGCCAGGTACAAAGAGTTCTTCTCCTCTCTGCGGTTCCTTACTCCCTCCCATCTCTGCTACCTTAATCTCTACCTCCTGTGTCTCAGGGAGACTTTCTATTTTGTTAACACCACTCCCAAAGGATTCACTTTGAACTTTGACTTTCTTTACTTCCTGTTTCACTTCTATGTGTTTAATGGTTTCCTCTTCCGGCATCTCTGTTAATTCTTCTGGGCATGTTCCTATTGGGCTGACCTTCTCATCGCTCAGATCCACAGGGGGCTCTGCTTCAACAACCTTTATTTGGGTAACTATGCTCTTTTCCTCTACCTTGTCCTTTGTAGATTGCAGATCGCCCTTCATCACACATTCCTCCTCCATCCTCACTTCCTCATTGTTCACCTGCTCCTTCTCTTTCACTTCATCCTTCACTCGTGTCAGACTTCCAGTCACGTCGAAAACATTCTCTGACCACATCCTCCTCCTTTTCCCCCCTTCCCTCTTATCTTCCACTGAAGCCTTCTCTGGTTGGACATCCATCATAGAGGTTTCATCTTTCAGGGTGAACATCTCCAGGTATCCGTCCGCCTCCTCCGAGTCAGAAAGACGTCTCACAAAGACCTTCTCTTGGGCCACATGCTCAGCCTCAGAGCCATCCTCACCCGCCGTCCTCTCCCCCACGGCTTCCTCGTACAGGTCGGAGTACATGTACGACATGGCTGTGGGTTCATCCAGCAGGATCTGGTCGATGATCTTAGGGGGGCCGGGTGAGAGGAAGATGGGGGTTAGGACGGTCTGCTCACTGCAGAACAACACTGAGCCGTTGTCCTTCAGCGATCTCTGGCTGGCCCTCCTCATTCTGATCTTCTCCCCGGACTCTGTCTCGGCCTCTTCCGTAGCCCGTGTCGCGTCCTCATGAGCCCCGTTCCCATAGAACATCTGATCCAGGTGATCGTCAGCCATCTCCGCCTCACTAACAAACACGAAGGACTCGTCAGATGCAGTGGGGCTGCCTGTGGAGGTCTCCCTTCCGGGAGTCTCCTGAGCTTCCTGCGGTTTGGCCGCCAGAATGTTCGATTCCTGTTGCGACTCCGGAGCCTGTTTACCAGGAACGACCACGTCCACCAGGGTGAACTTCTCAAAGTAGTCCTCGTCGCCAGTGCTGTGTCTCTTTGTTTTCAAATCACCCATCGCAGAGTCCATAGACTGCTGCTCATCAACCTGTTGAGGGGAATTGATAGTAAATTACAATCAGAAAGAATTTGTTTATAAGCAAGTTAAGTATTAAATTACTAAGTTAAGTTTAAGTATTAAGTAAATTAAGTATTAAGTAATTGTATTAATAATAAGTATCATTATGTATTACCTCTTTATTCTCTACAATCTCCACTTCTACATCTTCTGACATGTCTTGACTCATTAACTGTGATGAAACTTTGTTGGACTTAATCCCGGGCGTCTTGTCCAGATAGGACAGGTTGTCCTGGAGATCTGTGCTCTCCTCCTCATCCACGGTGGGCAGCTTGGAAGGCACTCTGATGTTGAGAATCTCATAGCCCTCCGAAATCAAACTGAACAACTGCTGATCCTTGTCCTTGATTTCCTCCAAGTCTGGTTCCCCTTGTGTCTTCTCCTGCTTGACGTTGGGCACGGAGACCTCCGCCATCTCAAGTCTCTCTACCCCCAGAGCCGAGCCTGCTCTTGAACTCCCGGGTCTTCTAAACCGGTCACTCAACCTGCTGCTCCTTCCTCCAGACCGGATCCTCCTGCGGACGATCTGCTCATCGTCAAAGACGATGGTGATCTGCCCCTGAGTGCCTGAACTGTCCATGCTGTAGCCCTCAGAGATGGAGCTCGTCTCCGAAGCCCAGGGGGTGGAGCAGCGGCTGGAGGCCGTCTCCCAGACTATGCCGCTGTCCTCACTCTGGACGGTCACCATGGAGAAAGACGGATCCACCATGAGGCACTGCAGTTTGGGCTTCACCGACGGGTCCTGCACTGCTTCTCGGAGGCTGGTAGAGAGAGAGATGAAGGACCAGAGTGGATGTCAGGACAAATACAGGGGCTATCAATGGTGTAGGTTCAAGTCAAAAGGCGCTGACTAAAGAGAGGGTAACAGTTAGTCAAACCCATTTTAAGTGGGCAGCCTTACAGGAATTCCAAGCCGAAAACAAACTCATAAATCATAAACAAACGTCTTCTTGCAGCGTGTGGCATCACTGAAGCTACTGATGTCAATATTAGATTGACATCACATTGCTTCAGCACATGGTTTCCTTGCACTATGACCTGAGAAGATGTGCGCAACTTAGCTAATGAATCAAACTATTAGGTTACATTGGCCGTCATTACCACATTTATGCACGACTCACTCCCAGTCAGTGGAGTGAGTCGTTGCATACAGTTATTAAAAATCATACTGACTATGTACCTCACTATGTTTAAGTATAAACCTGACTCATCCCTTGCACGGATCAAATGAGACTCAACAGTCAATGCTTGAGTAATCATGTACAATTGGGCACTTAGATATTGACTGCTTAAAGCGAGCCTTCTGAGATTAAGGTTTACGTCTAGTTGTACAATTTGAACAAACAAAACACCCCTGTAATAAGAGCACCTAGTAGGACTACCTTGAAGGTTCTCTAAATGCTTTGCTGCCAAACTGGACAACTGACAGCTGATCAACACCAAACAGGCCCACAGAATGCCATGAATGTTGCTTCCTCAAAACAGCCTCACACGGCAGTAAAGTCAATGTTTGATCTAATTAATGAGTAAGACTTGTTGACAGAAAGTGAGCTCTGTATCATTAAATCATGCAGGTGGATAAAACACCTGTTTCGAAGTTCCTCCACCTCATCTTCTTCGTCTTGGTCGATGGCACCGGGAGACTCGCACTGAAACCTCTCCAGGTCCGCCATCTCAGAGTCGAGGCCGTCGCTCCCCTCCATTCGACTTTTAATCCAGTGGCTCTTCCTGTATTTTGTATTTTATTTGAGACGGTTATTCAGTGTCCCTCCGATGTTTCCAGGCACTCTGCGTCTCTGCATATGCTCGGCCTTGGCGTGCGTCATTCCAAGTTTGGGAGCTGCTCGACTGACTCAGCCAGGGACGGAAATAGACTGAACAGGGGAGTGAAGGAGTGCTGGGGATATAGTGAAACTACATTCAATGGGAAGCGCAGGAACCATGCGACAGAGGCCTCCCTGCTCTCCCCACAGACAAGGCCTGCACCTTAATATTCTGTTCACTTTGAAGAAGGGGCCTGCGTACATATGGTCAAGATTACATGCTTGCAGCTCTACCGCTGGAGAGAGGCGGACAGGTTTGTGCAATGTAACTTTAAGATCAGAATCCCCCTGCTAGGTTAAATATAGGTTGTGACTTGAAACAGTACCCCCCCATGCCCCTGGTGGCGGCACTAAACAGGGACAGATGGTGACATGCGCACAAACACCTACTTTGTCCGTCTGTCTCTTACCTAGGCGCCATCATTCAAACACCTAGCGGTGACTTTGTCTTGAAACCACAGATAAAAATATCTGCTTCTCTAGGTATCTGCACAACATACCTAAAGGCCTGAACAGAATCCACCTTATCAGTCCTTTCAAGACTAGAACAATTACATTAGTTAATACAATGGTGAATAGAGAGAAAACACAACTATGACAAAATATGTTGGTCAGTTGTGTTTATTGGGCGTAGCTGCTGAATAAACTGACAAGATGCTTTATTTATTTTTATTCTAGAACACTAAGCTAATCAGTATATACAACATTCAACAGATTCTACCTCAACTGAACTGATAACGAAACTGCTAGAAAAACTTTACTTTAAGCAAATGAATCCCCTATAATACACCAGAACAAAGATTCAGGTAAAAATGTTACAAAAGGGGAATAATTTTGAAAAAATTGGACAAAAATGCAAATCACACTTCAGTCGATAAATAATTAATCTCCCCTGCAATCAAAAAGGTATTGTTCTCAGGTCAATGAAAATGATGCTGTTATGTAGTATAATATACGGTATGAAAAACATGCAAGTGCAGCTCAGACCGAGAGAACCCAAGTTCTGTTGTTGTGGGACAACCAATCAGAGGTTTTCATTGAAAGCTAACCTCTCAGCAACCTTGCAAAGTCTAGTCTCCCGGCATCGGAGGTAATACCTTCATTGACAAAACATAAAGTTGAGTTTCTGTACATTTGTAGCCAACATGAGCCAAATATATACACCATTTGATTTGATATGAAGGGGACAACAGTATAAGTTGTCATAAAAGGTTGCCTCTTCCATAAAATATGTTGAAAGGAGCACAAATGAACATCAGAATGAATGTGATGAGAGGAGTACTGCAAAAAAAAAGACGAATCACAACCAGCAAGTCAAATAATTACACCCGGTGTGTTCATAAGCAGAGTGAACTCTTAAAAAAAGAATGTGAAAAGGGCACGAAAACACAAAGTAAAGCACAGAGGCAGCTCGTTGGCACGGTCCAGATTGAATATACATTAAGGCTCCAGTCGCATGGAAACAATCCGAAGATTGTCCGTCCAGCATCACCCGAGTGGCTTGGATTTAGGCTTGCGTCAACGGTCCCCCATGAGTGGACCTCAATGGACTGAACCGCTGACAGCCTCGGTCCCCAAGCAAGGTCAAGTCCAGAGTATCCCAGTGCAATGTCTGAGTGGCAGGAAGAGGTAGCTTTGAAGTCTGTTTTTATTATAATTTTTGTAATATGTCCTTTCATTCTCTGGACGACTCCTTGTTGATGGTGACCCTGACGGGGAGCAGGGAGTTCAGGTCCTTGCTCTGCGCTAAGATCCGGCACGACTGCAGGTGACATGGAGGCAAGAAAAGAGGGCACCACGTGTCAATGGATAGAAAATTGAGGCAAAAGTGGCACAAGAAGGTCAAAGGAAACGCAGTGGTTTGCAATCTGTTCCCTGGGCAAAGGTCATGGGGTTTACCGCTGCGAACTTGGATTTAATGGTGTTGAACTTCATCTGCTCGTGGACTGCTCTGGAGACGTTGTTTCTTTCGAATGGCTCTGAAAGACATGGTGAATCACTGCCATTATGGACGGTTCTTTGTGGGCCGCAAAGCAGCAGTGCAAGGTCAAGGTGGTGCTGGTGTGTTGGCCTACCCTCCACACAGATGTATTTGTTTCTCCACTCTCCATTCTTGTTCTTGGGCAAAGCCTTGGCCTCTCGCACAGAGATCACCTGGATGTCCCACCTGGAACGAAGAACAACGCAACGACTGTGACGCAGAGGAGGGACGTTGGCGAATGAGTGGTTAGCGTCAGCCCCTGCTATAAGCCTGTGTGTTCTGTTGACAGCTCCCAGCATGCAACGGGAATGAGGCGGATGATGCCAGGAAAGAGGCGGGGGCCTAACACCAGGAGCGGAACACGAGGAGGAAGGAGAACAACGTACCTGAACGTCGCGGAGTAGTACTTGAGGAAGCCTTGCAGCAGGACCCCGAGAGAGGACTTGTTTTGGGACCTGTAGGGGGGGATGTGCCGGGGCCCCTCAGGGACCATGTCGATCTCCATTGATACACTGAAACACTCCTGAGAAACGGAAGAATTTCGGGACGCAGATCAACCCCTCAGCACAGGATCGATTCATTGTATTTTTATGGTTCGGCAGACATTTTCACTTTGGAACATAAGGGTCCGATGTAAGGTTCATGAATCAGATAAGCAAAATGCAATGAAGTAAATACGGAGAAATACTTGAAGGGGAACACTCACCGGGTAGTCCTTTTGAAGCGAAGGAAGAACAGGTTCCCTGAGCGCTAAAACCACAAGAAACAAACACCAGGTTACATGCGCTCCAATACGAAGGATGGGCTTTGATAGGAACCCATGGGTCCAATGTGAAAAAACAAGCGCTTGGAGAGTGTACTAACTCTGGAGGTAGTGCAGCACCATCAGTACCAGTGTGTAGCTGCTCAGCGTTCCCTTGCTGGCGTCGTTGATCTGATGGTGCCGCGCCCACTTCTTCACCGCCAGGATCAGGGGCCTTACTCTGGGATCCGCTGAAGGGACATACAAAATGGACCAATGGCTGACATTATTGGCATTGCCACTACAGGCAGGTTTTGAAATGTGTTTCTTTAAAAACAAATTTAAATAGTAATAAAGGCATGCCAGAGTTTATGACCGGGACAATGGGTATTAAGACGGCAACTTAATTCAATCAGTTTAGTAGCGCTCTGAGCGCTTAAGTGCTGACCCTTTAAAATGAAACATTTCAGTTGTTCATCGGGTCTCTGCTGGATGCCATCTTAAAACAATTTAAAATGGGGAATAATGGCCAGCATCCTCTCATTAAAGCAGACTGAGTGCGTCAGTGCTTATGGACGGAAAAGTCTGTCTCACCGTACGCGTAACTTCTCAGGAGGAACGTGTTTCTGATTCCGACTGTGTTGTTGACATTCAGATCAAACTCCAGACCGCTGAGGGCAGAAGATGAGAGCAAGAGAAACCGTTTATTAACCATTGTGTCTAATGATAGCCCTGTGATCATTGGCCACGGCGTCTCCTCCCCACCTGCCCTTCTCCCGGAAGCGGAGGATGGGGACCTTGGCTCGGATCAGCTGAATCCTCTCTAGGTATCCTGAAAATCATAAAAACAACACAAAGTTCATTGTGATGTTTTTGAGACAACTTTTAGTGTTAACCTTGTTGACATTGTCTGCTGTACCAGTTGGGAGTCCAATGGAGGCAGGGGTTCTTCTCATGCGCTTGACGAGTGATTACTGAACTTCCCAACGGTGTTAATGATGATGGTTATGATGGCTCATACTACTTTTACATCATCAGCACTGGGAACATGGGAACAGTCCGGTAATGTTAACGCAAGTCTCAGTATATTTAATCGATGGCTCTCCAGCCTCATTGCAACATGTAGGCCTACGTTGTGGAGCTCAATATTTGACAAATCCGTAAATATCTAATTCATTCAAACCCTTTTGAGTCAGTCATAGGGTGTTGGGTTGTCATAGGGTTGTCTGCATTATGTAGGATTTCTCTGATTATGTTAAGCATTTATATAAGCTTTAGTATATCTATGCAATTGTTGTCTTAAGAAGAACATTGAGGAACTTTGACATGGTTGATTATGTACATCGTTTCTTGGGATGGGGCCTTTTTCTCAGATGGCAGTTCATCTTTCAATGGAAGCAGATGCCTGACTCAATGCAGCTTTGAAGAAAGATTGTTGTAAGTGTATTCAATTACATGTTATTGTGCTGTATTACTCCATCTCAAGCACTTTCTATGAAAACTGTGCCTTTCTAACACAAATCTGATTATAGTTGACATTGTGTTCTTCCATAGGCGACTGTACTAATATTCTGTATCAAATAAAAAGAAACATTGGTGCTACATTTTTAGAGAGAACTGTTTATACGGATCACTAGAGGACTTCATAATGTTTTTGTTTGTAGACTGTGGCAAGAACACACTTGTTTGGAGCTGAGCCGGTGAACATTAACCTCTACTGACTGAAAGGGAAAGCAGATGCATGTCCCTTTCTCTGTTGGGATCAAAACATCAAAAGGAAGACCAAGGAAACCTGCCTGAAGCAAACGATAAAAGAATGTCAGGAATTGATGGAGAAAGGTTTGTTTAAGTTTAAACATGAAGAGGACTATGATTTATTTGTCTGAAGTCAAAATACATTATTGACATTCCCTTGTGTGCTAGCTTTAATAAACATTCATATATAACACCGGATTTTGTAAAATATTATGAAGATTGAAAAAAGGAATCCAGTTATGCAAGGTAGAATAAAATGGTTTGGAACCATTGCCCAACCTACTGGTAGGTTTAACATAACAGGAGTGAGAATTATCACGGTGACGGAAATTTGAGAAGCTTCAGAGCTCATAGGAAGGATGGAAAAGTCTCTCATATAAATAAACGTATGAATGCATGTATGTATGTATGTATGTATGTATGTATGTATGTATGTATGTATGTATGTATGTATGTAT
>JAOTIX010000120.1:5767814-5778649 GCA_027123715.1 Gaidropsarus macrophthalmus
ACCAACAGAGTAAGTTACCCTGACGTAACCCCCCACCCTACCCCCGCCTCTTAGACCCACCGTCGACATTTGCTAGAAGCGTCTGTCAGCTGTCATCATACCAATGCCCTAAATAGACACTATCAGGACCAAACCAAGTGTTAAGGGGAGACCTCCCCCAAAGTCTACATATTATTATTTATTGTTTGTGTTGTGTTTGACTCTATACTACACTTTGCATATTTTAAAAAGTATTATGAGTACAGCATTCAAAAATAAAACTAATTGTGAGTTCATCGTGGTCTCTCCCCATTCAAAGAACTAAGGTAAAGTTACTGAAGGGACCCGTTTCTTTTCACAGATAAGAGACAGTGGTCCTGTCCCACCTCAGTGACACCCAGTATATATATAATCTGAGGTGATGGTGGGGTGGGGGTTACAAAGAACCAAAAAGTTAGTGGCAACGTCCAGGGGCAGACGCTCCATACCTCAGAATCCAGAGCAATATTCAAAGAGAAGAGACAAAGAAAGAGAACGCACACCACTCACGGTTTGTAATCAATTAAACCCTACCTTGTTATGTTGCTATGATTGGGTTATTGTATTGTTTAATGTGAAGTTAGTTTCAATGGATGCACATTGTAGGACAGAATGAAGATCAACTATTAGAGATGTGTGTGTGGCAAGGCGCTTGCGCGGGTGTGGGATGATGCCCAAATAAGGTATGAGGGGAGTCCATTTAAAGTTAGTGATAACATGTGCAGGGCCATTTGCTAAAGGAGTCTCAGCAGAAAGCTAGACATTGATGAAGGTGTGGAATAGGTTTCTGTCATTTCCCTAGTTTTTCCCACATAATCATTACAGTATATCATTGTAGCCTACCCATAAACATTCAATCTACATACAAGTATGATTTTGTTTAGTTGATGCCTTTTATACTTTTCTATATGCTGGAATGATTAAATATGAGCTAAAACAAGTAAAAAGTATTGGTTGTGGAGAATCAGCATAATTCCTAACAGATATTAATATGTACAAAACAAGTTCATGGATTTAGCTTTTGAATGGAAATATTTGTGAATTTCATGTTGTCTGTTAGATGGGTGAACCGAACCAGCTTAAGGATGAAGGAAACGCGTATTTCCAGGCAGGAGAGATTGATAAAGCCATTGAAAGCTACACCAAAGCCATCAAGCTGTCCAAGGACAAAAAAGTGTCAGCCATCATTTACAGGAACAGATCAGCTTGTTACTTAAAAAAGGTAACGAACTGCATATATAACAATGGCATACAACGTTCAACTCGAAGGCAAAGAAACTTCATTTATACGTAAATACTTTGTTCACAGGAAAATTACACCAATGCAGCAGCTGATGCATCTAAAGGTAGATTGCAAAAGCACATGTAAAAGAAAATATAAAAACTGACTTGTTAAAGATATTGTAATATGTAAATGTTTATTTTTTTTCCACTCTAGCTATTGATGTCGATGCAGCAGATATCAAAGCTCTTTTTCGGCGATGCCAAGCTCTGGAGAAGCTGGGCAAGCTGGACATGGCCTTCAAAGATGTACAGAGATGTTCAACAATCGAACCCAAAAACAAGACCTTCCTTGATACTCTCCGCAGACTGGGAGCAGAGATTCAGGCTAAGGTTGGTGAATCCATTATGTACTAACAGCTTCACACGACCTCTCCTGCATGCACATTATGTGTATAACAGTGATATAACAGCGGGTGACAATTGTAATAATAAAGACAACTCTTTTTCTCCACAGCTGAAAACCACATTCTCTACAGACTCAAGGGTGCAAAACATGTTTGACATTTTGATGGATGAGGAGATGGAGAAAGATAAGATTGAAAAGGTGAACATTGTGTGTGTTTGAAGCAAACAATCATATTAAGAAGAGCAATCATTTGTGTTGTTGTTTATTAAGCACAATAATATTCTAACGATAACAACACAAATTCTCCCTACTAGGCCGCAAACAACTTGATTGTGTTGGCAAGGGAAGATGCAGGAGCAGAAAGAATCTTCCAGAACAATGGAGTTCCACTGCTGATGAAATTGATAGAATCAGGCAAATCAGAAATGGTACTGGCCTCCATCCGTACTCTTTCAGGAATGTGCACAGGGCACAAAGCTAGGGTAAGCCGTGCAACAACACAGGGCTTTACATTGAACACATAAAATGTCAGAGAAATTAACACATCAACAATGATCTTTATACATTAACACATACTTTCCCGGCACAGACCATGGCCATTATCCAGATGGTCAACATTGACAAGCTCTGCAGCATCATGGCAATTGACAATGAAGAGCTTGCATTGGCAACGTGCAACCTCTTCCAGTGCATCAATGACTCCCTCACCTTTGCGGACAAAAGGATATACGGAAAAGAGGAGGCCATGGTTTTGGGTAAGACCCAATCATAACAATACTGTAAAGGCGCCTTGTTCAGGTCCTCCATTGTAGCTGTCATAGCTAGCTACCATAGAGGGTTGTTCAATTGAGTGAAACATCCCAACCAAGTATTTGTCCTTTTACAGATGCGTCCAAGGACCTAAAGACCATACTGCTGTCCCTGTTGGAAATGGTTGGGAGTAAGAAAGTGTCTGGTCATGGCAGAGATCAGGCCCTCAACCTGCTGACCAAGAATGTGCCTCGCAAAGACAAGAAAGCGCCGGACCACACCAAAACACTTTTCACAATTGATCATGGTGAGCTGGAGAATCCTCTTGCAGGACACATGGTATTCATCTCACCTAATCCACACATATGACGATGATTCAGAATCGGCTTGGTTGACGCTGTTTGCTTCCCAGGTTTGAAGAAGATCCTGAAGGTCTGTGGGCAGATCCCTGACCTGCCAGACCAGCTGCCCATGACCGAGAACACCCAGCTGATTGCCAGCGTGCTCCTCACCAAGCTGTACGACGACCTCAAGTGTGACCCAGAGAGGGACAACTTCAGAGACGTTTGTGATGAATACATCAAGTGAGTCTGCTCCCCTGCCTATTGATTATCGAAACCTTTCACTGACTAGACAGGATCTCAAAAACCAAGCGACCAACAATCTACTTGTTATAATTTATATAACTTTTGTGGTCCCTTTCTCTCTCTCTCTCTCTTTCTTCTTTGCCGCCCCCACAGGTCAAAGTTTGACCCCAAGGACATGGACAGAAACATCCACGCCATCAACGTCATCTCTGGCCTGCTGCAGGGCCCGTTCGACGTGGGCAATGCCATGGTGGGCCGCCAGGGAGTCATGGAGATGATGGTGGCCCTGTGCGGCTCGGACCGCGAGGTGGACCAGCTGGTGGCGGTGGAGGCGCTGATCCACGCCGCCTCCAAAATGAGCCGTGCCTCCTTCATCATAACCAACGGCGTCTCGCTCCTCAAGGACATCTACAAGAAGACCAAGAACGACAAGATCAAGATCCGTGCACTGGTGGTGAGTGTCGGGCCCCCGTTAGGTGGCAGATCTCCGGAGGCATGTGGGAATCATGACAATCACGCTTCTGATCTTAGAAAAGCATGGGAATCATAATGCATATGTTTCTGATCTGTTGGAATCACCAGGGTCTCTGCAAACTTGGTTCCGCGGGCGGTGATGATTACAGTATGAGGCAGTTTGCCGAGGGTTCCACAGAGAAGTTGGCTAAACAGTGCAGAAAGTGAGCAATTTTTTCATCGACTCCTTAGACTCCTTAATGTCACATGGACTCATCTACTTTACTCAGCTCCATCCCTTTTGTTCTGCTTTTTCACATACTCTTCCTTTAACCTCAGGTGGCTCTGCAATCCCCAACTTGACACCAGGACAAGGAAGTGGGCCATCGAAGGTTTGGCTTACCTGACCAATGACGCTGACGTGAAAGATGACTTTGTGGAGGATGAACCGGCCATGAAAGCCATGTTTGAACTGGCAAAGGTGTGAAACGAACAGAACGCGAGCACTTTATATATGTAACGTAGGCATTTTTTTCCAAACGTTGTTATCTGCTATATTTAATATAACATGTTGCTTTTTTGTCCTCAGTCTAAGGATAAGACTATCCTGTATGCAGTAGCCTGCACCCTGGTCAACTGCACCAACAGCTATGAGAAAAAGGACATCCTGCCGGAGCTGGTTCAGCTGGCAAAGTTCTCCAAACAGCACGTTCCTGAGCAGCACCCCAAGGTAGGCCAACTGCAGTGAGAGGAGAGGAGATGTCGTGTGATCGTTTGCTAAGAGCAATTGTTAGTTCATAACCCATTCGTGAATGATTCAACACAACTTTGACATCGCCTGACATCGACGTCAGATGAACAGTTTGCTCATCTCCGTGTCTGCAGGATAAGAAAGACTTTATTGAGAAAAGAATAAAGAGGATGCTGAAAGCAGGTGTAACCTCAGCTCTCACGGTGATGGTCAAAGCTGACAGCTCCATCCTCACAGACCAGACCAAAGAGCTGCTGTCTCGGTAGGCAAACAATGACTTCATGGGATTTGTTATGGCTTTCTTTAAATTCAGATCTGTTCTAGTTTACTGTCTTGTGGACAAACAATTTCTTGAAAACATATTAATTGAATAAATGTTCTCAAATATGTTCACATTGCTTGTTCTGTTTAAAACAATGTATGACTCAAAGTCTTTTTACATTGTGATCCCCAGGGTTTTCTTGGCATTGTCACAAGATGTAAAAGACCGTGGTACCATCGTAGCCCAGGGCGGAGGGAAAGTGAGTCACAGAGCTGGGCTCTTGAACATGCAATTAAACTGAGAATATGCTGAACACATCGTACTCCCCAGAGTGGGAACAGCATATGCATTTTCCACACAGTTCACTCTTTCCACAAAAACGTTTGACTTCTTATGGCAAAATACTTGATGCACTGCTCCTTTCACAGTAGTATCATCAGAGGACCCAGAGAGAGCCAATCAGATGATTTGACTCTCATATGTTTCGCTCTCTTTCCCAAGGCACTGATCCCACTGGCCTTAGAAGGGACAACCCCTGGAAAGGTGAAGGCCTGCCACGCCCTTGCCAAGATTGCGTCAGTCTCCAACCCTGAGATGGCCTTCCCCGGAGAACGGGTAAAAAATACACACCCGGTTTCTTTCAGATGCACAACCATCCGATAAAGAGATCGAGCCTTTCCTTCGATAGACTACGACTTATTTCTCTTGTTTGTTTCACGCTTCTTCAATGCCTTCGTTCTCTCAGGTGTATGAGGTGGTGCGGCCCTTGGTTAGCCTTCTGTCCACAGACAGAGATGGAATGGAGAACTATGAGGCTCTGAAAGGCCTCACAAACCTCGCTGGTTTTAGTGACAAGCTGAGGTAAAACCTCTTAATCCACTGCTGTATTGAACCCTGCAGTAGATGGCTATGGCTCTATGGACTTTGGGTACGATAGGGTCGTGGCTCATGCGTTAATTTCTTTCACAGGGTTAAAATTGTGAAGGAGAAAGCCCTACCGGAGATTGAGAACTACATGTTTGAAGACCACGAGCAGATCCGACGGGCAGCCACAGAATGCATGTGCAACTTGGTCTCGTGTAAAGAGGTAAGACATTGACTTGTAAAAGTACATCCGGCCGTTCAGCGGACACCTTCACTTTCATCCTCAACTGACGTACAGGTGACTCTGACAACTATCAGAGTACACGTTAGATTATACATTTGAGAAACTAAGCCATTTCCTGGGGGCAGAATGCGGAGGTGCATAAGTTGTAGAGAAATGCATAGGGAGGACATGATGGGAGTCAGCATGAGGATCTAACATCACGGAACAACTCAAAGCCTGCGTACTGAGAACATTTTGTCTGTGTTCCAAGGTCCAAGACCGTTACATGCAGGATGGAAACGACAAGCTGAAGCTGTTGGTGCTCCTGTGTGGAGAAGAGGATGACTTCCTGCAGATAGCTGCAGCTGGAGCCCTGGCCATGCTGACCGCAACCCAGAAGAAGCTTTGCATCAAGCTGACACTGGTGGTACGTATAGCTTTTACTCATAACTGTTTGGTCATTTAGCAGATTCGCTTATTCAGGGCGGTGTGGGGGGATATACGGTCTTTCAGGAAAGGGTAAGGGGCTATGCATCTTAACCCATGATGCGTGCAGGTGGCCTGCGGACATTAGGGATCGTAACCAACTCACAACAACTCATATTGAGAGCCATAGCGCAAACCCGCAAGACACACAAGTCAAGCCCAAAACATGACTCCTTCGACCCTCTCCCAACAGAGCTCCCAGTGGCTGGAGATCCTGCAGAGGTTGTGTCTGCACGACAACCCCAAGGTCCAGCACCGTGGCCTGGTGATCGTCTACAACATGCTGGACTCCGACAACAACGAGCTGGCCAAGAAGCTGATGGAGTGTGAGGTGCTGGAGATCCTCTCAGTGATCGGCAAGGCTGAGGACAACCCCAAGAGGCAGCCGGTCATCGACGTGGCGCGCACGTGCCTGGTGAAAGCCATGGATCTGGGCCTCATTAAGCCCTTCTCTTCTTGAGCAGCTCGCCAATGCGCTCCTGGGAAGATCACATCCGTGGACGTTTTTTATTATCTTTCGAACTGAAACTTTTTTTTTTTACATTTGAAATATCAAATAATCCAAGAAGCTGACTCCAAATATCTGTTGTTATCTCAGAGAAAAAAATATTTGAGATCTTTTGATTATAGTTTCGTATACTAATACAAGCACGGGTCATTTCATTTATTTTTGGGGGTAAATGCATACCTTGATTAGTACATATGTTTATCTCAATTTGACTCCAACTTGGCTGGATTGTTGATAAGAACAGTTTTTTCTATTAAATATGTTTTTGTTGACTTCAGTGTTTTGCTGTAGTTGTAATAATTATGAGCTGAATTAAATACATTTCCACCTAAATTATAATTTTTTTGAATGTGTCTCTCACTTTCGCGGTAAAGTTTTTGTCACTAATCAATCAACCAATCAACTAACAGGCATTCGTTGGTACAGTTCCCTAACCCAGTCTGATCTTTTTTCGTATACAACCAATACTTTAAAAAGTAACCACATTTAAAAAATGCTGTACTCCAAAGTAACTCTAGAACCACTTCGGACTGTTTTACTTTCATAGCTGACATTTTTTGTCGTTTCCATCCTACACATTTGCCACATTTCCCTTATGCCTGATCAAAAATGTTCAGGCCTGTAGGTGGCGCCTTTGAGCTGCGATTCAGCCAATGAAGCCTGCGATGCTTCGCTGTGTGGTGGACGTAGTGACGGATACAGCTGTCAGGAGGCAGGGCTGGACACCAGTGCGTTTACTTTCAGGCACTACTGTACAACCAACAGTTCGAGGCTGTCAATCCGCACAGGTTGACATATCTCTAAAGGGGATCCATTTTCGGAGAAACTCCAACCCCCCCTAACAAAAAAAAGCGGCCACTCGCTCTAATGCGAAAAACCATATCTGCTGCGAGATAATTCAGAAGAACAAGCCAAGTGGCCAGCACGATTCACGTGAGTAATTGCGACTCCTAATCTCATAACATGCACAATCATTGTTTGTTGTACATAAAGAACACAATGAATCTATTTTACAATGTATATAGGCTAAAATAACATGCAGTTTAGATTGACCAGGTGTGCACTTTGCCTGCCACAACCCTTCTAAAAACTTGATTGCTCAGTGCTCACTGAATGTTTAGACTTTTGTCCACTGATGTTATTATAAGCCTGTATAAATGAAGCAGTGCCTGTGAACAGCGTGTCCTAATAAATGTTATTATTGCACGAATGTATAGCAAGAAAACACATTCCGATACGAGCCGGGTGTTTCGAAATGATGTCGTTTTCTGTACTTAAAATAAACCTTAGGTCGCTACGGGTTTTTTTTTTTTACATTGGCTTATTCTAACAATTATACATGTACATTGGAGAAGAAGAATATGATTGTGTGCAGGTAGTTTTTCCGTGCCTGATTCCCAACGACTCTCACCTTATCTCAGTGCTCAGCTACGAAGTGCTACATTCTCCTCATGGCAGCCAGTCAGCTGCCAGACTCTTCCTGCCTTGCCTCTCAAACATAGTCGTAGGACTATAAGAAACAAAACATCCATCTATATAATGGCACATATTTGGATTTATACACACACACACACACACACACACACACACACACACACACACACACACGCAGTACACGCTGAACGGTGTTTCAGAGGTAGAGGTAAGTGAGCAAACGGTTGCTCGCACGATTCCACCATTTAGTAAAATACATAGCAATTCCTTTTTTATCAGTGTTCATTTGAGTATACTTTGGAGTATACAATGTTGTAATAAACAGCCCCACACACACTGTGTGTGTGGGGCTGTGTGTGTGTATGTGTGCGTGTGTCTATGGGGGGGTGTCGTGTGTGTACTATGGGGGGGCGTAGTGAGTGTGTGAGTGTGTGTGTGTGTGTGTGTGTGAGTGAGTGAGTGTGTGTGTGTGTGAGTCCAATGATTGCAGGAGGCCCTACATGTTTTTTTGTACCTTCAATAGAAAAAGCAGAATGCTTTGTGAGGCATGATTCGGGTCATTTAATTTTAAGGGTCATTCATCACATTTACGTTATGCCATTCCATTTTTTGTTGGATACTACTCCAACATAGGAAGAACTGTTGATGCTCTGTGTTTTGCATCGCTCTCTGAGCTTTGGATTTCGAAAACATATATAGCTCCATCAATGTCCTTGTTGTTGAGTTGACTGATACAAGATAAGTCAAGATAAATCCCATGGCAAGGGTTTTTTTATATGATGTTATTAGAGACAGTATCCCCACTAATGATCTGTTTCCTTCTGATTTGAATGGTTGAATGGTAGGTAGCGAAGTGGTTCTGGCTTGGGGTGGGGGGGCTGGGCGGTTTGGATTACCACACGGGAGTTTTGAAAGGAAAAGCAGTGAACGCAAATCTCACGCAGTTTTGCCCCTCAGTGGTAATACTTGAGCTACCCTTGTTCTGATTTGGATATGGGGTTTGCTATAGTGAGCAAGCGTCTGTGCCTTGACACATGTTTGTGTCTGTGACATGTTTTTCCCTCCGAGTAGCAACAGAAGAACAATAACAAAAATCTGTGCAGTCTCATTCATAGACATATTCACAGCACACGTTGTGTGTGTGTGTGTGTGTGTGTGTGTGTGTGTGTGTGGAGTGTAGCATAAGTGTGCATGTTTGTGGGTGTATCGCTGTGTTTAGTTTTGTGTGCTAGGTACAACCACATTGTATTGCTAAGCCTTACAACGTTTTGAGCATGATCTTGAGAGGTGAGGTCAAAGAGCAGAGCTTGAACTGTTCAGGTTGATCCAAGAAGCTGGAATGACGGCAAGCCCACAGCATTCACACAAGTCTCATTCAAGACACTGTTATGTAACGCAGGTTGAATCTCTGACTTTCGACCTTATCCTCACCCTCGGTAAAATGCATGTGTTGATGGTTTTGCTTGGGTTTCCTCTAAATTAATCATTGACAATGTCACATGGCATGGTTTTTTTAATGCTTGATGTCGTAGGTAGGTTAGCGCCTTGGCGGCTTCATTCGATTGTTTGTTTGTGACACATTTTTTCAAATGTGTGCATTTCATAACCACTTTGGGAAATGTTTTGGGCATGGCAATGATTCCAGCTGCTTTAGTCAGGGAAATAACGACACATTCAGCTTTTCAACATTTCCCTTTAACTGACTTAAGTAATTTGATGAACACCATAGATTAAAAAATGTGTCCAAAATGCAATACCTATCATCGCAATCACACTCACATTCTCTAATGGATTTGGGGATCCCATTCACTCCCAAGAACACTGGCATAAGGTGAATCTGTTTGCAGCTTTTTAGCGACTGAATATTTAAGCTGTAGTGTTACTGTTTACGTTATTAAACATCAAGCAACCCATAAATAATCTTTTTTTGTGTGGTCGCGCCACGTTATCTATGGCCGCTCCACTATCGCCAGTCGACTGGGGACACATGCAGGCTGTGGTCTGTTGTGCCTGTGACTTAGAACAGCAAATGAGGCAGGTCTGGCCTGCCTCTGTTATCTGTTTCATTGTGCTCTTTCATTGGGCAGACAGCACTCATGTCAGCAAATACCATGTAGCCTTTACTAAAGGTCCCAGCCATGGCCAAGTCAGAACAGTACAGGCTAATTACATCAATGGCCCCAGTTGTCTGTATCATGGGATCATGGAGCCTACCGAGTAATCCAAACTGATTACAGTCAACGAGAAGGTTTAAACAGTAGAATGCATTTTTAGAATACAGGTTAACAACATCTTTCAAAGCAGCATCCATTCAATTAGATACACATATCAGCAGGCAAAAAGAAGCAGCAGCATCAGCCATAGTATGACATTCTCCCTACACTTAAGATCCATGAAATTGACCTGAACTGTAATTGTGGCCGTTCCTTGTTGATCACATGGCAACTGCCTTAATTGACCATATAATCCATTCTTTCATTTAATTGCATTTGTTTAAAACGTCATTATCCTCTGAGAGTCAAACACTTCTTTATAGCAAAGTATTGTAGCTAATTTGATTCAGCTGAATGAGAGCAGACAACCCAGCCATCAGTCGTCTGTCTGAGGTGCCCTGAAATGTACTATTTCAGAGGTGGGGGTCTTTTAAAGAGCACATTTGGTCAGCCTGCAAGCATGAGGGGATGGCATGCATTCAACATTAAAAGAGGCAGGGTGAAGAATGTAGTGGCATCTATCAAAACAAACCTGAAAATCCATCTATCAAGGAAAAGAACCTCATTCTGGAAGTATCGTCTGCCATCTGACAGGCCAGTGCAGGCCACCGTAGCGTCTCTTAAGAAGTTGTACCTTCACACTGAATGAGATACTT
>JAOTIX010000120.1:6030578-6041945 GCA_027123715.1 Gaidropsarus macrophthalmus
TGTTTTTAAACCCAAGCATTTTTTTTGTGGGTTATAACAACGCCCCCCCCCCCCCCCCCTCTCATACACATGCACACACACACTTGTTTAAGTAGGCTGCTTGCTTATCATACTTTTTTAAGGAGCACATTATTTGAAGCGTAATCTTCTGTCTCTTTGAAACAACTGTTACAGGCCTACACTATTATTTAATTAGCTGAAGTGCGTGTTAAAATGCTAACCAATAGTAAAAGTATGTAAAATCACTGCATGCTCCATGCTGTGCCATCTGCTTGTCAAACTGTCCTCTTATCTTATTACATACTCAAGCTATTATGTTTAAACTCCTTATCTGCTTTGGCGTAATTGAGGTTTTCAAATGTCTTGGTGTTTTTATGAAACTATTACAGGCAAGAACAAAGTATATTACATGGTTGGCTCCTGAATATAACTGGGGTTAAATGTTTGGGGATTTACCTCTGTGTTGCCTCTTTGTTGGCAGTACTGCAGCAGAATCCTGGGCGTGTGTGAAGAGAAACGAATCACGCTGAATCGGGAGGCATTATTCCTCCCAGCGCTTGGTCCTTTGGCATTAGATGTGTGTTAATGTTGACCGGCCAATAGAAATACACTACCCATGATTAGAGACTACAGACTAAAAACAAAGTGGTGAAGGTTTCTCTAGGCCTTCAGCACCAAATCCACTGGCAGATACATTCCCCACACCCATTTAGAAACCACACACATTGAAACAGGATTAAGATAAATGGGGGAATCAAACTTCTGAATAAGACAAAGTAGTTTGACAGCTTCCATCCTCTCTGTTACTTTTAAGTTTTTGTATCTGCATGGAGGTGAGACTATATTCATCCAAAGTTCAATCTTGCCACATTATACATTGAATATTTATCAACAGCATTAAATAGGAAGGGAAATAGCCATTTCTTCTTTAGCAAAGACATTAGCTTTGTGTGGAGCCAGGCCGCATACCTTTCAGTTCTACAGTATCTCTTCTCTGGGAGATAGACGCCGGTGACTGAGAGTGTTGCTCCACTCTGTCTCCAGCGTCTGCGTCACCAGTCTGATACTACCAGCATTACAGGCAGGCTGTTTGATGCTTTATCTGCACCGGTTCAGGCCAAGACGGATGCGCCCAAACAGAGGGAGTCAGCTTCTCTCGAACAGGGCTGCTGTGAGGGTTGGGGGCGTTGCAACAGTCATCATCAAGTTGACTACCCAAGATTATACTTATTTTTTTGCACTATGTTTAACTTTCTTTTTTCTTCATGTTATTCGAAGGCTGTTATATTGATAAAACTGCAGCAACAACAAAACAAAACTGACAATGGCAGACTGAACTGAACAATGGCAGAAATATGCAAGCTCTGTTGGGACAAAGAGGGCATAGCCCTTATCGTGAATATATATGCTGACTAAAGTATGTAGTCCATTCAAAAGGTTGTATATAGAGAAAAGTCAAAGCGGATTTCTAAAGGTTCTTTAATAAATACTGCAAAAACTAAATGATTTAAAAAGAAAAAAATCTTTATAGGTTTTGAAGCAAATACTTTTGACAATTGGCCGGCAGCACATTTTATACAAAGAGTGTTCAAAAATGTCTAATTGACTTTAATAATGGCGAGATCTGATAAAGAAGAAACATCCAATTGCGTGTGTCGCCCAGGTACATGGGTTATGATAACAACAGTATTTCAGCAGAGTGATATAGTAAACCAGTATTTCAGCAAATGTGTCATTAACTTGTGCATCACTTAAAATGACATGGTTAAAATTCACTTGAAAGCAATAATGTCAATTTTTGGGGAGAAATCTAACATGTGAAATCGTTGGACGAGGTTCAGCCCAACATTGGACGCCATTAGCCATGAACAAAGGGGACGTTTTTTTTAAAGAAAGAAGAAGCATTGGCCCCAAACCTACAGGTGTTATACACATTGTGCACATACAAATATACACAGGTAGACCTCACAGTCCTGGGAGAAATCTAGACACCCCCTTTGGTTCATCATTCAGCTCTTCTCGTCATTACATGTTATTTTTCCATAGCAAGGAGGAGGGCCTGTTGATGGATCTCCCTTCTCCATTCATGATATTGAGGTTGAAACCAAAGGAGTTTTTTTCTGTCCATGTCTGTGCATTAATTCCCTCCATTACATCACTTTGAGGAGGGGCTACTGCATGAAGAGTATACTAAACGCCATCCCCACGCAAAACGCAGCGACCCAAGGGCTCTTCCGTTCACCTGGTGGTGCAGGAAAGACATGGAGTTTACGCATGTACTGAAGTGACACATTCGTAAATTGATTTCCACTTAAGTTCCTCAGGGATCCAAACACAAAGAAACATGTTCGGAGAACAGCCGTGAGAACGCTTTCAAGATGCACTGAAGACACATTCGGACATGCCACATACTCATTGTGGTCAAAGTACTCCTCATCTCACACTCAAAGTGTGGAAACCTATTGTTCTGGCCACAAACTAGATTCAACTCAGCCAGCCTGGAGACTGGCTAGCTGAAGTTATATAGTTGTATTTTTATATACATTCTTTTTAAAAGGCACAAATCTGTACAAAATACAATCAGAAGTGATTGCTCTCGGGAAACATATTGACTAGAACCTCATTAGACACCAGGTCTGGGCAAAGCCTTGACCTCAACCAAAACATCACTTACCTATTCTGGCACATTTCCAGAAGATTCCTAGAAGCCTGTAAGAAAAAATATATAAACGAAAGAGCAGGTTACAATACAAAACATTTCCGGATAAGGAATCTCTACCTGCCTTTAAATCCATGATAATGGGATGGTCCTACAGTGTGATATGTGCCAGTGCTATAGTGATGTAATCACCTATCCAGTAATATCTCATCATGCATGTTCAGCTATAACCTGATGTGCAAGTGTCAAGAAACAGAAACACAGAAAGAAACACACACCCATGTCTTGCCTTTTCATCGAGGTAAACCACATAATTTCAGATAGCCTCAGGATATATGATTTGATGAGTAGGAATGCAATAAGTCTACACTGAAATCCCTCCATAGCAATCACTTCAATTCAGTAATGTCATAATTATTAAGTGTTAAATTTGATGTTTGCCATTCAATTGAACCTTTATATATTGTGTTTTCATATTATGATAGAATGTGCTACTTTAATGGGAGATGGTGCTGTATAATTTATGAAACATGTTCTATGTTATTAGTATGCATGCCCATTTGTTCTGAAGGTCTACTTAGCCTAATATAATAATGTATCCCTTTGTACAACATGTTTGGTACTAATTTCAGATTGTACCGTAACAATAGATGTGGCTTTTATATTGTTATTGATTTTATATTGATTGTCTGGCTAAGTAATTTTGTTAATTGTCCTTTGATACATTGACATTTATATGGAACCATACCCAGTCTTATTCTTGTCCAACAGTGATGGAGCCATCGCTCTAATGTAGGCACACGTACATATCAGCAGAAGAATCACCGTTAACAACGACTGGAAGTTGAAAATAGCAGACTGCAAAACAAAAAAAGGGAAATGTGTCCGATTCATTATATAAGAGTGCGTAGTGCATACATTTCCACAGTAAATGTAAACAAATACATTGGTAGAATAGTTTGGCACAATTACTCCAGCAGGCACACATGACGTGATCTCAACGGTCTACATTGCACGGCACACTGGTTCTTTATGGTCAACTTAAAGAACTTAAGTGTGGTTCTGTTTGGAGCCTCACCGCCACACGCCTACCGACGGCACAGACCCTGCCGTAGCTACGTGGCATGTTACCACCACGACACACTACTACGGACGGTACCTCGCTAGTGTAAACCTGCTCATACATCAGTACATGTAAAAACGATGCCTTTAGCTAGATGAAGTTATACACATGCACACATGAGTTCAATAAGTAGTTACAACGAGCCTAGCATAACTTGATCGCTAGCTGACAGTTGTCATTAGCTACACGCATTAGGGCTAGCTATCGTTTACGGAAAAAGTAAAACGTCCACACAAATACAAAGCATATCCACATACGCAGTCACTACATCTAACTACAAATCAATGAGCAAAAGTCATCTTTCTGCCAAAAATAAGCTTACCATTTTTGTTGATACTCAAATACACATCACACTCCCGTTTTCTTCCGGTACTTTGGGCTACGTAGACACGCTAGTGACGTCTCTGTTTGCGATTGGCTACAAAAAATAAACATGGGCGTTTTGTTTTTTAATGAACATGGACCGGTAGTACACATGTTCCCTCTTCCTGACCGTCACACCCGCCATACAGGACCACTGGGTAAGAAGTCCAATGCTGATGAGTTGAAGTTGACAAACGCACGGTGTTATCACACTGTTGTCACGTCGTTATTACGGTCTTTCATTTATAATTTTCAGAACACCGGTCAAATATTTCCGATCATGAAATGGGTGTTGTCACCATAAATGAGAGCAGTAAACGAGTACTGTTTAGTTTGACTGCTGAGTTTTGTTAAAATAATGACAATTTTGGTAATTGTCATTACCAAAATTACTCCCCCCGCCCCCAGACGCTCAATTTACACGGTGAAAGTTGACGTCTTCCTGAATAACGCTACTACGAGAATGTCTTTTTCTCTGACGTCTGACTGAGATTTTTGTGGTCTAATTTCGCACAAGGTTTACACAATTATGTCTCCTCCCTTGAAACCATGCGACGGCAACAGCATCTTGATCACATTTAAACCATGTTCCTATGCCTAACCCATAGGCCAATTTTCACACACCAAATGTAAATTGAAATATATTATATTACACATAACCCCAAAAATATGTACCATATTTCAGAGATAGAGTTGTAGACTGATGAAGCACGGTAGACGCTGCAATTTTGTTTTGTGGAATGACCACACAGGGTGACATGTAGTATTATACATGTATAATATGTATGTGCTTAGTAATAATCACACACACAATTGGCTGTGATAAAAACAGAATTGACAATAATATGAATATGCATACTTTGTTTTATGGCATAATACTCATTATATAATGTCATAAAATATATTGTATAGAACTGTGTATGACACTCAGTGGCTCGTCTTTGATGTAATTGAAACCCTTTTTCAAACTATCCATCAATAACATTTCTATATTGTTTAAAATCATCACCATCTTCAAAATCAAAGAATTGCATCTCTGCGGTGTATTGATATTATCATAGAACCGCAGCACAATTCAATCTCATCTGACAGCAGATCGTTCCCTGCCACTCGGAGGTCTTTCTGTTCCTGACCGCTGATCTTTTCATGAACTGATATGGTGATACTAATATTGGGTGATGCTGGATGGTGCTCAATTCTTGTTTTCTTGGCACAATGTAGCCTACCTGTACACATCAGTCTACATGGGATACTCCTATATGATCAGCAGCATTACTAGTTATTATTCCTTCTTCCTAGTCTTCTGCTGTTGAAGTTGTTAATTTGCAAATGGTGATGGAACTGAATGCTGGGCAAATGACATGGTAAAACAGTCTGTATGAGGTCCACAGTGTGTCTATATTGTTAACAAACCACAGTGATTTCACAGATGAAGCAACTTGTATAAATGGCCAAGCTTCTCAAACTCATCCAACGTGGTTTCACCTACAAAGCATTGTGCGGGATATTGCAGGCTTTTCAGAAGGGGGCCCTGATATCTTTGGGGTGTTGCAGGGGCTAACGCAGTGTGCATATTATATTTAAAGAGATCAGCAAAGGTCAGAACAAACAGACCCTACAGCCAAGTAACACATGTTTTACTTTACTGCCCATATGTCAAAAGGAATCGAGACTTTAGTGTGTGACATCATTCTGAAATCACGGCCACTTCAACCTTGATGTGTGGGCTGTAAAGCATGGAGTGCATGCTTGAAGCAGTCAAGTTATTCAGTAGTATTCAAATGCATATGCCCTTCTTAACCTACAATGTGTGTGTGTGTACGTGCCTGTGCAAGCGCATGTTGACCTTTTTGCCATGCACACCTGGAACTCTGCATGCTCTGTGCATCTAGTGATTGTAGATGTTCATTGAATAATACTCAGCAGCAGAAGGGAAACATCAATTTGCTGTTCCTCACAATGCTATCTGTTAATTTCATTGGCGTGTACTTCTGTCATTACGCATGGTCATCATCCCCGCAGAGCAGGTGTTACAGTTGGTAATGAGAAGCCGGGACCACTTTATGATGTTAAAGTTGACCCCCTCAAACCTGACTCCTCTCTCAGTCCACTCCCACCTCCCTTTCAGAAGGACCAGGGGTCAACGTTAATCTGCGGTTGTGTAGGTGTGTGTGTCTGTACGAGTGTGGCGCATGGAGGTATGTGTCTTGCCTCTGCAACCTCTCCACGTTTGAATCATCTCCACCATCTGCTCTGTCAGCCGTTTCAGAGCCTTTGTACAAGAAAGTAACCTTCTAGACCACTGCCCCCCCACCAAAAAAAAGAAAAAAATATATGGCCACGTAATAAGTTATGGCACACTCTGTGAAGTGCTCATTTTCAGTTTTCAGACATGTCCATTTTGGCCACCTGCCAATTTAGCTGTCCCTTTTCCGTCCGTCTCCACTCACGCTGCCCTGTACTTAGGCAGGGGAACACACTGGCCTGGCCTCTCACTTGGCCATGGAGGTGTCCTAATCACGCGTTCTCCCCTGGACATCTGCAATCAAGTAAAAGTTTCTCTCGCTTCATGTTTGCTGAACGGGATTGAAAGAGTCATAGACATGTTTGCATGATTTCAGGGATTATGTGGTTGTTAAATTGTATTTGCTGAAGTAAAATTGCGTTGCGGCTCACTTTTTTCTCGCAGAGAAACACAAGGATGTTAGCGAATGAGCTAGCGAGCCTGGTGCGATTCAACCCCTGAACAGCTGTTTCTTCTCCAGCTTGCTTCTCTCCCGCTGACCACAACAAATGTGGGTGGTGTAAAACATATGCTGATACTTTTACGACATGGGCTATTGTAGAAGGGCTATTGTAGTTATCTATTTGTAAATCAAAGAGAGATTGCGTCTCTGCAGCTGTATCAGCAACAAAAGTTTGACAGAACCAAAGGAGCGACAAAAAGGCTAAATGTTAAAAGTGGAATGTGAACCAACTAAGGCCATGTACAATTCAGTATAGAGTAAAGTTAAATAAAACACATTACATGTGCACCTTATCTGACATGGTGTGCACCCTGTGTCTGTCCAATGCATTAATATGTGCAGAGTCAGGTCACTCCTTTGTAACGACCTTACACATTGAACGACTCAAAGGGCTTCACTTGACAGAGAAGAGAAGCTCACAAGGAACAGGAGAGGGATATCCCTCTTTCCAGGAATTGCTTTCATTACAGTTGGCATGCAGGGAGGAGCATGGCAATGAGTCACATCTCTTCAAGCGCATCTGTTGCGGCTCCATTTTAAACTAATGGACCCAAACGAGATTAACATTTTAAATGTTATTCATTGTGTTCCACAGTATGAACAACATCAACAGCACATACTTTTTAAGGTCTCACTTTGCGGTCTCACATAGATAATTTTATCCACCGTCTTGAAGGCTTGTGTTTTGTTTTACCTCTGCAGGTCTGCATACCATGAAGAGACAATGAGTGGCACAGTGCGCAAGATCACTTTGGTCTCTCACCCAGACACCCCCTACTTCCTACAGCTTGACTGGACTGGAGACCTGGGTGCCGGATTCACTCTGGCTCTCAGCGATGGCAGTACAGCCTGGATAGGAGAAGGTAACTGAGATGCAAACACAGTCACGTAAGCATCCATTGCATGATTCCACGTGAAGCAGCATATATGGAAACAAACAGTCACAGAGTACTTCAACTAGGTACAATTTGGAGTTTAGGCAGGCTGTGGTTCTATAGGCAGCACGGCCCGCGATCAACACCATTCACTTTTGGCTCTTCCGAGCTGTCATCAGGTCTGACAGTCTTTACTGTGTAACCACCTGGCTGCGCAACCCGGCCCGTAGTTCAGGAGCAGTAGCTCATTAGTGAGCAGAGGGACCACATTGACCTTGTTTCGTTCATTTTCTGGTTCACCTTTGGGGGCTCCAGCTTACAGCTGTACACAGTGGATTAGGCTTGTACAAGACCTATCATTGTATGTGCAGTGGTTTGTGTTAGAGTGGATATTATGCTGACCTTGTCCAGGCATCTGTAGCTTAATCGGGCACACTGGTGCAGCTATTGCTTTCCATCTGCACAGCTGAAAGGCAAACGTGTGCTGGCTTTGACAGATACGTGCACACTCGCACAGGAGTTGTCATTTGTGCGCCTTTGTACCGGCCTCTTTTGTTTCTGTGTTTAGCTTAAGTTAATTGGGACCTTCAGCCCTGCGCGAGCAGCTGTGCAACTGCAAATTGCTTGATCCGGAACTTTTTTTGTTGCCTCCTGTCTTTGAAGGTGTTCACACATTACTGTATAGTTGCATGTTTACGTTTTAGGCTGCAGCCGAAAGTATGTTGCTCCTGAAAGCTGACCGACTGCGCTTTTTTTGCTTTCAGTATCTGAAGACGATGTGACGAGTGAGGCCAGTGACATGGGCGTTGACAGGGAGCAGTATGTTGATGATCTTCATCGAGCCCTGGTGGATGGTGAAGAAAGAAGAAGAAGAGGAGGAGGAGGAGGAGGAGGAGGTTGCAAGGCCGAAAAGGATAATTACTCGTTTCACCTGACACCAGATCACTGCCACCTCTCATATGAGAAGACGTGCAAAGGCATTTTGGTAAGAAACTTTCCAGATGATGTTATTAAAGGCAGATTATAATATGACGTTTATTGTATTCTTTATATCGAGGGAGGAGGCAAATGGCCTTCTACCTTACTGATGTTTAATCTACACCCTACCACATCACATGTTTGTTCTCAATGTTCTCAGGTGATAGCTCTGCATTTTTGTCAGATGCCCTAACCACTATTTAATTGGCTTTTCCCAATTATGTATTTTTAATTTTTTGCCAAGGTGAGTTGGCAAATTTGAGTTTTGTTTGCTCAGCTTTTCCTTTGACAACAATGACTTTCATTCAACATCATATAGGTTTTGTTAATTGTTTGTGGGCCCAAATTATAGAGTGTCTCTGACTACGTTGACTGATCCCATCATTATTCCCTAAGGATATCTCTATTTTCTAACAACATGCAGCAGTGAAGAAAGGAAGTCTTTCACTTTACAGCGGGCTGTTTAGATGTTTACAATCCCCCTAATATTAGGGTAGGATTGCAGGAAGGCATCCCTAGGCCAGGCTACTGATAGCAATCTGACCATTTGTTTGCATTGTACTAGTGTTGAACATTATCATTTTCTTCTTTTCTTCCAGGGATATTAAATCAAACCCCACACTCTATAATTTGGTAAAACTAGTAGTCTGCCATAAATACAATCACACAAATCTATTCTTTGATTGAGAGTTGTTTGAAAGTTCCTGAGGTGGAGTGATCTCCTAGTGCTCTGCCCCGATTGATGTAGAATTTATCCAAAAAGGTGGAAGTACTTGTTTGCCCCCAGGCTGCCAGGTCACCGGGGGGCCTAGGACCCCCCCCATTGGAGAACAAGAGGGCCAGTGGGTTAACCCCAGGAGGTTAGGGACACTTTCAGGCCACAAAGGTCCTGATTTACAGCGCTATTGGGATCAAACCCCATACGTTTGTTCTATTTGACCTTTTCCAGGCTCGTTGTGTATGTTTCATGCGTACTTGGCTATGGGTGAATGATTGTTCTGCCCTTTTAGGTTACGTTGATAACAACTGCGATATACACCTTTTCTTTCTATATTCCGAATGAAATGACAACAAAAACCTGCTCCTACCTCCTCTACTATTTGCAGTAGTGCAATCAAGTTGAGAAAATACGTAAGAAAGAATACTGAAATTACCGCTGTCCAACACCTGCTTTCTGTCCAGCTTTTCCACAGAAAGGCCAGCCCAGCCACATAATTTGAGGGTAGAGAGAGAAATGAGGAAAATGAGGCAAGCTTCCCTTTAGGAGTTAACAAAATTGTCAGTAAAGGAACAAACCAGGTGGTGAACTTAACCTGACATTGATAGTTTATGAATATGACCCCAGAACTTGTAATGATACGTGTAACTAGGGGTTCCATAGTTAAACTGCTGCTAAGCAGGTATTTAAGATGACCTAGCCCGACTATAACTCCTCCTTAAATTCTGCTAAAGTATGTGTCCACCACAAGGGAAAAAGATGCTTTTAATCTGCCAGATAAAGCACATTCAGCTGCTTTATGATTGGGGAAAGTAGTATGCAAATAATTCCTTTTCATTATGATATGTCTCAATTGTGAATGTTATATACATATATTCTCAAAGATTGATATGCTTATATATTACATAATAGATGTTGGAGGTTTCGAGGAACTTATTTTTATTAGCAACTAATAACTACTCACTATTTTAGTCAATACATCAAAGCATTCAGTTTAGACTTTACCTTTAACCTTTCAGTAACCAGTATTTAGTGGACCTGAACCCTTGTACTTTTTCAGTTGTACTTTGTGAACGTTTGGGTCGTAGCATTCCACCGAATGCAAATCAGAGGTGACAAAAAAAGGTTTTCAAACTTTTTTCTTCTGAATGCAGGTGGCACAGATACACATTTTGTTGTTTTTTACGTTTACGTTTACTACGTTTGACCCTTTGTAAGCTGCTAGATATTGTAACTGCTGCTGGCAGACATTTTTCGTTGCTAAATATAAAAATGTCCCCTTTATGTTTGTCAGTTGGAGGAGTTCTCACCAGCTCCCAGTCTCTTGTGTTCTTCCATCCTGTCATATCTCGGCTCGTCTCCATATTCTGCAGTCATTATTTTTCTCACCTCATTTCTTTCTTTTGCATTTTGGTGGGAAACCACTCATCTCATAGATCAACTGTAATTCGCTCTAGCTTGGCAGTATGGTTCGTTTTGGGTGCTCCCTGCTCTAGGTTGTGTCACATGGCCACAGATGCCAGACACACCAATTGACTGCCCTTCAGTATATGTGCATTTGATCACATCCTGCCACATCTAGCTACGTCCTCCTCTTGAAACCCTACCAATTGTGTCGTCCGCAGATTGAGCAGCAGTTCTGGAGCCATGTTGTTCTGTTTTGTGGTTCATTGTAACGGCTCCTAGTGGCCTTGTTGTAGTTGCTTCTCATCTCACGGGCCCTGTTTAACTGACCCCTGAGCTCAGACTCTCACTGTCTCCTGTCCTCATCGCCTTCCTTTGGACTCTCAGACGTAGGCCTTGTAACTGTGCGTTCACACCAAGCGCTGCAAAAGATGCAAAAACGCAAAAGCGCTCAAGACTGTAAAAAATATTTGCAGCTCTTGACGCTCATACGCTCGTTC
>JAOTIX010000120.1:6043170-6053816 GCA_027123715.1 Gaidropsarus macrophthalmus
TGAGGTAAAAACAATAATAACTCATTTATATATGTTTTGCAATGTAAAAATGTCTTTATTACATTTTAATTTAATTTAAAAAAAATTTCAACCATCATTTTGGGGGCCCCTGCCAGATACTTGGGGCCCTACGCACTCTGCGCCGGTGTATGGGGAGTGGCCGCCCTATTTTGTCACCCTACCCACCTCAGGCCGGGCAAAAATGTAACGGTCATAATATCTGTGTCTGGAGGTGGCATGGGGCCGGAGGTAGAGCACCTTTATAGGTCACCTGATACGTGGGTCCTCCTGGGGCCCGCACAGCAGACCCCTAGGATCAAACGCTCCCCGATCGACTCCGGATTTTACAAGCCCTGAAAGGCAACAGGAGCTCCTGGGTTACAAATACAGTGGGATGTTCAAACGCTGCAGTGAGGGGTCCTGCAACTGTTAACTGCCTGATGAGTCACAAAAAGAGGCGAGGCTATTAAAACGAGAAGGGGGGCCTGTTCAGTGACTCAGGGTGAGGAGCCCACCTGGAAGTATCTGGTCATCCGACGCAGCTCTCCGTCGTGTCGTGTTTTTTCTCCAGAGCTATACTTTTAGATAATGTGTGCTCAGAGGTAATAACTCTCCAGGCTGTAAATTGGAGTCTCAGACGGAATCATAAATAGCTTAGCATTGTAAATACAAAGGACAAATGGTTTAGTTTTTCCTTTCTGTTTTATCTTTGTCATGGAATATTCGGTGTGCCTTCTTGGTTAAATCTCCACCTTCCATACAAAATCACTACCCATACAAAATCACTACCACCATCAACACCACCACCACCACCACTACCATCACCATGACTACCATTGAACACCACTGCCATCATCACTACCACCACCAGCCTCAGCCCAACATGACCACCACAGTATCTCTCTGGGCCAGACAGGCGTTATAGGGCAGAGGTTTGGTGGTATAGCTAATGGCTGGCACTGAGACGATCACAATGTACAGGGAGCCCGTCCAGGCCTGCTGGACTCTGTTCCACCAGATGCTTGTGGCTTATCACCTCCAGAGCATTCGTCTGGTATGAGTGGGTCTTTACCTGACTCAGATGCTGCTTGTAATTGTTACAATGCTTGACCTTTTGCGGCCTTCATTCAAGAGCCAAACTGCCACTGTTTAATCAAAAACTGCACACGTGCGCACACACACACACACACACACACACGCACATACACACGCCACACCACACACACCTAATACACACACATACACACACACACACATACACACACATAGTCGGAATTCTGACTTTATTCACAGAATTCTGACGGTTCATGTACACAAGTGGTGACTGGAAATTGGTTAACCTTTCTTACTATAAATTGTACATTTGTATTACTGCATTCACTTGTTTCATAGCCAGCAACGGTAGGCTTGCTTTAAACGTTTTTAAAAGGTGACTTACTGTAACTGTAGAAAATGTTAGGATTTTAGGATTAAATAAACCACTACCCCAACCAATACTATTTACAGATCCACTACCATTTAACCACCAGTGTCTGGGCCAGCCAGGCCTTATAGGGAAGAGGTTTGGTGGTATAGCTAGTGGCTGACGATCACAATGTACAGGGAGCCCTTCCAGGCCTGCTGGGCTCTGCTCCACCAGATGCTCGTGGCTTATCACCTCTGCTCCAGAGCTGATGTCTGGTATGGGTCTTTAGGAAGACACCATAACCAAGTATAGCTACCTGTCAGCTTCGGGTCAATGGTGAAACTGCATGCAATGGTCACAATGCTTGACCTTCTACGGCCTTTATTCAAGAGGTAAATAAGCTAAACTACCGCCGTTTAACCCAATTATGCACACAGACACACAGGCACACACACGCACACATGCACAGGAATGTACTTATTGTTATTAAAAACAGATGAAACAATTAGTAATACTTACACTTACTTCTTTTTTCAATTGTACATCTGTTGTGTGTATATTTGGTCAACGACACGTTGGTATGGTTATTCTATTGTCTGCAAACCAGGATAATGGAATGTCACCCCTAACCCAAACAGCCTCCTACTGAGAAATAACCGTACACATTATGTTGACTGGATGATTTCTATTTGTTTTTGAGACACAGTATGTAGGAATGAGTTGTAAACTCTTCAGAGATACTAAAAAAATCTGTGATCGAAGACATCACTGTCTAGATATTATAGGCCTACTCAACATAGTTGTAAAATGCTCGACGTGACGCGCATGCGTACTCTCGTCCCCCTAGCTGTCCCTGTCCTCCGCACCTAGTCATCTATCATTCGGCGCTTTGGACTAACTATGGTTCATCCTCTCCCCCGTGTGGAAAGGACAAGCACCGTGGCTTCAATTATTATGAAGTTATGAGTCTATATCCGGAGCATCATTCAGACAATCTACCTGTCATTTAAAACCCAGTGCGCCCCGTATTTAGCTGAATTCTTCAATCATTACCGACAAAATCGAATTTTTGAGGAGAGCTCATTAAAATAAGTGCAATTGATGAACACATAGTACAATGCATGATTAAAGAGTTGTCATCCGCTTAGTCCTCATCCTCTTTCTTGAATGTGAAATTGCAAAGAAAAGTCAAAAGTTGGATGCTATTACCAATCTTACTTATGGATATCGCATTGGCCCATGGTGTTTTATGCGGCTCTCATAACTCTCCAAACTCCAAACTCCAAACTTGCGCATCGTTGGGTGGGTGCGCTGCGCTCCTTCTCTCGATTTGAGACCGGCACTGGCGGCGCTACGTGGTGGGCAGGGGTGGCCGTGACCACCATTGATCAAACTTCGGCAACCACTCTGGCCACCCCTACGACCTGCCCATCATTTTACGAATGAAAAAAAAAACCCCGTAATGATACTTCCGTGCCTTACGGACGCATTTTACTGCAACACATACACATTTGGCCACCCCTATAAAAATATTGTGGCTGCGCCACTGAGATCGGCGGCACCTTTGCGCGTCATCTTCAACACAACAACGTGTTCGTCTAAGTTAACTGGTGAGGGGAGTACATACTTACGCAGTCTGATGTTCTCTCATCGGTGGGTGTTTTCTCCCCTCCTCCCCGAGGTGTCTCATTCACTTTTCAGATGGGCACTCTGGCCCTCCTCTTCTGCCCTGACGAAAGAGCGGAGGGTGTACAGTGAAATTGTACTTGTTGCATAGCATCACTTCACTGTTTCTCTGGCCCAGATCGGAACCAGCAGCATCCTCATACTGGAGTGGCACCCTGCAACTTGGGAAAACCACAGCCCAAAGAACGCACGGAAGGCGCACTGAGGAAATACCTGACGAGCGCACCGATCTGTGGACTACTTTGGAGAAGTTTTTGCACATGCATGTTCTGGGACCTAACTTCATTGAAGGAAATACGTGTTTTTGTTCATTTCATGGAATAGAAATCTTTTCACAGTAAGTTCTCATTCTGTTTTGCCCTAATTTCCCATTTGTTTTTTCACTTAATGTTCTGCGTAAAGATGTGCCATTGGCGTCACACTAGCATATAGGCTATTCCTTATTTATTACTTTAGGCTATTCCTTTATAACACAAAGTAATATATTTCCAACGAAGCACATATCAACATAATCTAATGTATAACTCCGCAAATATGTCATTTAAAAGTTTGTATTTATTCATATCACACTTGACCTTAGTTGGCCATCCCAATTGTTGACCATGACCAACCAACAATTTGCGTTGTTAAATACAAATGTATATAAAAGGAGATAACCAAGCAAATCATTTCTGAATGACACATATCTCATTAAAAAATAATATAGACTAATTATGGCTCATTAATTCAGCTAAACGTAACTGCTACGTTGAAAAAGCAACTCAGACTACAAATTAGCAATTTCACTCATATTTAAATCAATATCTTCATGTAAACTGACTATCTGGACTGGTTCCAACTTCAAGCATCACTTACAGAGTGCAGCCGTCTCAAGCACTCCTGCGCTCTCCTCTGGCTGCATCCAATTAAAGACCTACAGTTTGTTACGCAGATGATATACGTTTTTACCCAAATAGGCCTGCTATTTCGACATTTGCAGAACATATTCAATAGGCCTACAATGACTTGATTTCTTACATATTTATCTTAGCATTTCATGCACTCTTGCAGGAATGATTGTGTATTAAAAATAACCATTTACACATGTCTTTGTTGGCTTGTAATATGTTTATTTTTTTTTCTGTAGAGCATCTAGATTGAAGTCTAATTTCCCCTTCAGGTCCAGCTGATTTTTCCATTACGCTCTCTCAGGGTGTGCCTGCTGACGTGGGAAACATCTCTGGGTGTGCTGGCATTAGAGCACAAGTAAAACTTCTTTTAGTCACCCTGAGCCCATTAACTGAGTTTATGTCAGGGACCCTATTAGTCCGTTCATCACACACAGGGTTTACTTTAAATCGGTTCAAACGGACGATCATCCTGTGTAAGCTTTGCAATCTGGTGCTTGAGAGAGGGGCCCGATTGCACCAGAAGTGACCTGATGTGTTTACATAGCAGGGTGCACATAAGGGTAAGGGTGCTTGGAATCCCCCCTCCGCCGAGCCCCTCTGAAGCGTTTGTAGCCTGAGCCCACGAGAGGCTTAAACAGAGAGCTTCACCTCCCAGGCTCTTCAAGAAGTTTCACTTACGGACCATCAAAGTGCACTCAGAACCGCCAGCAGAGATGCTTACAATAATAACAAAAAATAAGAAAAACCCTACTCTGCTCTAAAGTGGAGTTTTTTAGACCTTGTATTCCATCCCCTCTCCCCAGCATTAGACTGTCTTTACAATGACTTCATTGATCGTCTACTAATGCTATTCTTTGTATTTTTTCTGCCCCTTTTCTCCTCCCACAGATGTTATTAAATATAAAGCATATCCTGTGGTTATACTGCCTCAGCCTAGCGGTGCAGGTAACAGGTGAGTGTCAAACAATGCTCCTCCCAGTCCTTCCTCTGCATCTCCTCACCGCGCAGCCAGACCCCTCCCTGGCGAGCCGTTCCTCCACTAAGCGGACAGTCAGGGACTCCTGCCTGTCCGACATACCACTGCTTATCTGCAGCGCACGCACACACACACACACTGAGCTCCACAGTATCAGCCTGCCTTATGGCACAGAGGAAATAGCCCATTGGAAGTACGGACCCTTCAGAGTGCATTACTGCTGAGACACTGGCGAAGGTGAAGGTCACGCAGTGGTCCAGAGTGACAGGCACACACACACATTGCCGTGCACATACACGTGCACGGACTCGCTCACACATACTCATACTGGATGGATACCTTTCAATTAGGCCGCGGCCCCCGTCTGGAGCACACACCTGGACCCCACCCCCCCCCACCCCTCACCCCTCACCCTAATAAGACCCTCCGTTAAAGCTCACTCACGCCTCAGGCCGGTCTCACCACTGTTTCCAGAGCATTCCCCGCATTGTTCCTCTTCACCCCCAGCCCTGCCACTCACTACCCCCACCAGGTCCCCATCACCCCAACCACCACCTGCATACGTACGCTTGTGCACTGGGAGTTGTTTGAGTGGGATTCCCCATGAAGTCAGCATCTAGCCGCGGCCTTGTGGCTTCATGTGGTTCCTGTGCTGCTGCTACCTCATGCCGAACTCACGGGCAACAAGCAGGAAGCAGATAGGGTTGCCAGGTTCCTCTCGGGCTGGGAACTCCGTGGGCGGGGTTGATAGTGGCCGTGCTGCTGGTGGTTGGACGGACGTTTAGCAGAAGGGTGCTGGAGGAACTGTTGAGAGGTGCAGATGTAATGATTCCTTCGAGCTGTGTAACCCACAACATTTGATGTTTCAAGAGTTGGTTAGATATTAAAATGGAAATTCTATTATTTCTTTCCGTTTTTTTTCTATTATTATTATTTTTTTCCTTCACATATGTCCCTTACCCATTACCCTGTCCTAGTTTAAGATGGAAAACACTGTACCGAAAAAGTACCATCATTACATTTTGATTTGCCAAATAAGTATCTTAAAAAGTTCAAGCACATAATATATGACCTCAACACATGCTCAAACTGTGTGCCATTTGTTCCCCCATCTACCCCAGGCTTAAAGAACGAGGGTTGACCCTCCAGCAGTTATTTCTGAGTTGTGATGTATTATAATAGTCTGGGTGTAGCTGTCTCACCCAACAATATAAATGGGCTGGCCATGTGAGAGCAGCATGACAGCACAACATGACTGTACCGCAACATAAAGCTGAATGTAGTTGCAACCAAACTGAAGAATAAATGGAGTCACCCATGAGCCGTTAGCCTTTCTTTTTAAAAACAGAATGAATGTTGAATGTGAACACCACACACACAAGCCACACAGACAGCGAATGGGCCTGACATTCCCTCCCTCCTTGCTTTCCCCTCGCCAGCGTCCGATGAGCTGACCGTGATGAAGCCCGTGAGCGGCTCCCTCTCGGGGAAGGTCAACCTCCCATGCTTCTTCTCCAACCTGCCCACCTCTCCGCCCGCCATCGGCGCCAACGGCTCCGCAATCTTCAGCAAGGACTACCTGCGCATCAAGTGGACCAAGCTCGAGGACGGGGTGGAGTCGACGGTGCTGGTGGCCCAGAGCGGCTACATCAAGGTGGGCTCCAGCTACCGCGGCCGCGTGTCAGTGCCCAGCCACCCGGAGGATGTGGGCGACGCCTCGCTCACCGTGGTCAAGCTGCGCGCCAGCGACGCCGGCACGTACCGCTGCGAGGTCATGTACGGCATCGAGGACACCCAGGACGTGGTCAACCTCGACGTGAATGGTGAGCAGGGGCGCGTTATTGATTATCAATCAGTTGTTACATCATGTGGAGCCGCTGGATGACTATGGGGAACATAATGAGGAAGACGTCTATTCAAGTTTGGTTCCATTCACGTGAACACCTTGACAAAGTTTTGTTCTAGTATCTGTGATATTAATTCTTAGCTAGTCTTCGTATTGTGAGTATTGCTGACCATAACAGGGAAATCTTTGAGGCAAACTTAAATGTTCACCAGGAACCGATAGTATCAGCACAATGTTTAGATATCCATTCCCATCCCTTGCATCTCTTTGTATAGAAACATGATTAAGGAATAAACTGGGTGGTATTGGCGCAGCTTTGGCTCTAACTCAAACGATGATATCATGCAACCCCACCATTATCTAGACTACCACCATACCAATGGAATTAACAGCGCCCTTAAAGGAGATTACCAGGGATCTGTACCAAACTAGTGGCCCCTGTTCTCACGCTTTATATCTACAAGAACACTGCACACACAGACACACTTTTACATTTATCCTCAATCGTCATTCCCCCGTTTGACCGCGGCTAAACCTCAACTTCCTATTAAAGCGGTATCCCGGTACTGCTACGGCAAATTGACTATCTCTGCCAGTTGTTCCCTTGCCGAGATGGGGTGTTTACCCGCACGTATCAAGGATCATTACAACACATTTTAGAGTAAGTGTTCTTCTAGATGGATTCACGGAGATATAACTCACTGTTTAGGGTATGGGTGGGGGACGCTAGGACAGTTTTCTTTTTTTTTTGTGGTATACAATCCACAGAGTCCCCTCTCCCAACTATCTGCAATGGTAATTAGCGCCATGAATCATCTCTTGTGCGCATGTTTGAGGGCCACAAATATGGGGATTTCATTGACGTGGAATCATCTAAATCATCATCCAGCCCAATTGTGGGGGAACTGTGGCCCTTTTTCTAATTTATCTTCTCAGTATATTGCTAAAATTCCCAAATTCGAAGGAAAAAATGGGTCGTCTTTTAATTTGACACATGGCCTTGTAACAGTGCAGCGCGCCTCCGCTGATTTATCGCACGGCGGTCAAGTGTTGCGTCAGTCCCTGAACATCACAGTGGGTTTTTTCTTCTTACCCATTTTTTTTCCCCTGAGATTTTCAATCCACTTGTTATCCCCCCTTTTCCTTGTGCCTAGGCGTTGTCTTTCACTACCGGGCCGGCAGCAGCAGGTACACCCTAGACTACGCCCAGGCTGTCCAGACGTGTCAAAAGATCGGAGCCACCATCGCTACGCCCGACCAACTGAAGGCGGCCTACGAGGACGGCTTCGACCAATGCGACGCGGGCTGGGTGGCGGACCAGACAGTGAGGTCAGTTGGACGCGGCCTCCGTTGCTGAGTCATTATTTATTTTTCACACCAGCAACAGCAACCAGCTGTTGAGCTGGTAGGCCCTCCCGAGCAGGAGAAGTGTGTGTGTGTGTGTCGGGGGGCAGAGGGGTGTAAGAGGTCGCTTGTGCACCCCCATCACGGGCCTTCCTTGTTTTCCCCCTGTCAGGTACCCCATTATCAGGCCTCGGCATGGTTGCTTTGGAAACCTGAGGGCTAAACCCGGCATTCGGACCTACGGGATGAGGAAAGCAACAGAGACCTATGACGTGTATTGCTTTGCAGACAAGCTCCACGGTAAGACAAACCCCAGTGTCGGGGCGTTTATTGCTCTGGTGAACTTTGTGACGTATGCCTTCTGATGTATCATAGATACTCAGGGAGGGAGAATTGGATTTCTCTGTCACTAAAGGCAATGTTTCAGAGGATACTGTTCACACCATGGTGTGAACAGTATGAAAATGGTGTGAAAATGGTTTCTTCAAATTCTTCTGGCATTAGTTGCAAGGAGTCCCAATACATCCTGCCAACTGTATTAATCTGCTCTGACTGAGACGGCTGAAATTTTTTTCTTTTCCCTTCCCAAATGACTAATCATAAGCAGCACCATAATCTTCTACCTTGTGTACATTAACACACAGACATTGTGTCTGACCCTATGTAACAATAATCTACACTATGTCATGCCATGTAACCCTTGAAACACGTACAGGGACCCTTCGTGCACATCAGGTTGATGGGAGTGTTAATTGGCTGATGTTGCATAATAACATACACTGCAAGGCCTGCAGACGGACGTTGATGGCTCTGTAACATGGAACAGAAGAGCGTAGAGACTTTAAACACCCCCGCCCGCCGCCCCCCACCAAAAAAAAGCAAGAAAGGCGTTCATCCAATACAATAAATAGAACCTTGTAACGCAGCAGAGAAGGTACAAAGGTATAAAGCAGCTGAGGAAACCCACTGTGGAAACTTGACCCGACGCACTGACGGACTCATTGACTTGACAGGGACATAGTCCGCATTGCTATCCCACCTCAATAATTGAGCGATGAATGAAGTGCTATTGTGTTAAATAGGTTGGTGGGTGATGTTTGGAGCTGGGCCCTTCACAGCTGTGTCTTTTGTGAGCTGTTAATGGCTCTCCTACCGAAAGGTCAAATCCGATAATGACTTTTTTTTCTTCTTCTTTTTCTTCTTTTTTTTTTTAAAAGAGGAGTGTGTTTTAGTGGTTTACTGGGCTGATTGGGAGGTTTTTGTCTGGTCAAGTCCAATAAAACTCATTTTAAATGTAGTTGGCAAGTGGATCGTTCCTTTGAAACATGCTGTTTGATATCTTTATTTGCTATAGTTACTTTACCTATTCAATTGAAATGAATCATCCCACTTTAACAAAAGAAACATCTGGAACGTTTCCCAGCACGCACGTGATAATGCTGGTATAGTGATACTATGTATATATATATTTTTAATCTACTGGTTGTTTATTATTATTACCAAGCTAACAACTTGAGTGAACCCATAGCATCTGTAATTTGTATTCTACCCATAATTTGCACATAATCTGTGTTATTGTGTGGGGGAATTGTTTAACTTCCCAACCAGCTATCTAAAATAAATGGTGTCAGCTCTTGTAAGTCATGCTATGATACACCCTACATTCTTATTGTACAATTACATTCAGCAGGGTCTCCACAAAGCATCTCAGTCATTAATTGATCTTTTAGATACAAGTCATTGAGGAACAGGTAGTGGTTAGACGTCTTGCTCATGGGGACGCCTACAGGTGGATTGACGGCCACCAGGGAGCTCAAACGTGTTTTGTTGTACGTTGCAGGTGAAGTGTTCTACACCCCCGGGGCCAGTAAGATGACCCTGAAGGAGGCAGAGGACGAGTGCAAGAAACAGAATGCTGTGCTGGCGTCCCCAGGCCAGCTCCACGCTGCCTGGAGACAGGGCCTGGACCAATGTGACTACGGCTGGCTCTCTGACGGCAGCGCCCGACACCCTGTCGCTGTACCCAGAATGCAGTGCGGCGGAGGCCTGCTGGGGGTCAGAACCATGTATCGCTACAGGAATCAAACGGGTTTCCCGGACCCTACCAAGAAGCTGGGAGCTTACTGCTATGGAGGTACAGTGGTTTATGATTCTTACATATTTTTATGTGACACATTTTAGGTTTCTTGGAACAGGCCCGGGACAGGGAGCAGTACTTTTGTCTTGAAACAGGCTTTGGTCACGCAGAGCTATGATCTAATGTGGGAACGAGTTGGCTTCCCCGCCCTTGTATTCGCTCTTTGCATCTCCATATACAATCACTCACACACAGACACAGACACAGACACACACACACTCACTCAGTCACTCACTCAGACACACACACACTCACACAATCACTCACACACACACACACACTCACTCAGTCACACACACACACACACACACACACACACACACACACACACACACACACACACACACACACACACACACACA
>JAOTIX010000120.1:6160671-6171937 GCA_027123715.1 Gaidropsarus macrophthalmus
CCCCCCCCTCCACCGCTCCCCGGGTCCCGGGTTCCGACCACAACCCTTCCGGTCCATTAACCGCTCTCTGCCCTCCATCCCCCGCTCCTCCAGGGAGTGACGGGTCCCAGGACGGTCTGCTCCTGCACGGGGGGCCCTTCGCGCGGAAGCCCAAGCGCATCCGCACGGCCTTCTCGCCGTCGCAGCTGCTGCGGCTCGAGAGGGCGTTCGAGAAGAACCACTACGTGGTGGGCGCGGAGCGGAAGCAGCTCGCCAACAGCCTCAGCCTGTCCGAGACCCAGGTGAGGAGATGATGCTCTAGAATTCTTCTTCTGCAAATATCGAACCCGCGGTCGACCCGTTGGCGTCCTGCATGGAGGCCCAACGGCGTCCGGGACGCCAACGTGTAGACCGCGTGTTCCCGGGTTTTCGAACCCGGGCCAGAACAGTTCGAACCCGGGAGCCAAGCGAACACAGACACCCCTCTCCCCTGGGAGTCCCGTTTAGACGTGCAAAAATAGGTGATTTGAAAGGTCTAGTTGTCCTACAGGCTTTATAAAAGGTTAGGCCAACTCCATTGTGGATTAAGGGAAATGTGAATTTAGGATTTGGTTTACGCGTCTTTCTGAATAAATATACAAATATAAATACAAATAGGTCTGGAACACCAAAGCAAATAGGCCTACAATTTGTACAAATACAATTAATATTGAAGCATCGGCATGAATTTATCCAAAGAAAAACGATATTATAAATTCAGAGCTAAACATTGAAACAATTATAGGAATATATTCAACAGTTTGGGTCCATCAATATAGTGCAATATATTTTGTACTTATTGTTATTTATTATTTTAAAATATTGTGTTTTTTATTCATCGCTCATTATGTTAATAACGCAACTTGTGACGTCATGCATTATAGCAAAACGAGAGAGCCTCAAATTGTGATTGTAATGAAAATTACCATATTAATATCAACTGTAATATTACAATTTGTTATTATTATTATTATTATTATTATTATTATTATTAAGCCTGTTCTACTATTCTATTTGCCTTGGTTCTAATTAATGAGCAGTGGATCATTTGCACACTTTTTATTGTGTGATTTAAAAATACAACTACAATAAAGTAACTACTCATCGACTGATTAATGATGACTCGAGTAAGGCGACGATTGAATTATTACTATAATTATAATAAAAAAAGTATACTGTAGGTGATGTTTCCGAAACATAACAAGAAGGCGCTATTCTTTTTGAAAGGGCTCGCTTGAGGCCAGGTGTTGAGGCGGGACGTCAAGAGCCTGTCAACCCCGCGAAAATGATCGACGCTGCTCGCCCTTTATGCGGTCCTCAGACGTCAATTAGACACTAATGGGGACATAACGTCACCGGGGCTGCGTCAGCACTTAAGTCTCCACCGTCAATACAAAGCTCAGGTTAAACACACCGCTTAGTGGGAATTAAAATACAATTTGTGATGAAGGGTAACAGAAAATTATTTAACCAACAAACACACGGCTGTAGGCGACTTAAAACCACATAGCCTCGTGAAAGCAGCAGCGATCAGCAATATCCTGCAGGACATTTAAATACATTTCAATATAATAAATGTATATTATATATATATTAAAATATGCATATTTTATATGTTATGTATACAGACATATAAAAACACACATATGCATAAATATAAATACAAATATACATTTATATTATACAAATATATAATCTATATAAATACAAATATACATATATCGCTCACTTCGTCCCTCACTCACTATGTCTGTATATCTCTCTTTCTATCTATCCCAATCCATTCACTCCTCCATCTCATTTTCAAAGAACAGGCCCCTGCTGAGTTTCTCTGTCTGGGTTAAAAGTGGAACAATCTGTTCAGAAGCCTCCGAAATGTATCTCCATTTCTTTTTTGTCTCCTCAGGCACCGATTCACCTGGTCAGTTAGTGTAAGAACAGAAAGACGGGATATCCAACAGGAGCTTTTTGAACTAGCCATATGTGCAATGCGCCATAGCTGCACTGCACACTATCATGTTGTATTTCATGCTCCATTGTTGAAGAGACAGCAGTCACAAATTGATAGTCTAAACTAAAATTAAACCATGAAACGAAAAGGCCCTACAATGCAACGCGCAACTTAAGCATGATCACCACCAGATGAAGAATGTCGGTGTTTTTCACACCAAAAACCATAACATTGTACAAGCACTTGCTGAATGAAGCGAAGCCCATGATTGCACTTCCTTTCACACGACTTGGCCAGCAGCTGTTCTACCCTCTGCTTACACTTTTAATTGCCCTCCGAAATGAATCAGTAGCAAGCCATCAATTCATCTATGCCAGTAATTAACTGTAAAGCCAGCCACATTAGAGATATATGAAGACACTTCCAGATGCATTCCTGTAAACAAAACATTTTCTCACAGACAAACATTTCTTCATTAAAAGCAGACTGTAAATGTTGAAGCACCCATACCGACATCCAACGTATGCGTTGTAGTTGTTTCTATTTAGCCTTTTTTTTCTTTGTAGTTTGAAATGATGCCCTTTTTTAGCATTGTGTTTGAACGGGTTGTGCTTTGCTGGGATGGTGCCAGGTGGAGTTGTGTTGCAGCGTGACATTTGGTCGGCCCCAGTGTTTATGGGGGAGTCAGTGCATCTCACCTGGATCCAGGGCCATCTGTCATTCTCGGCAGCCGTCCAGGCGTTGACCAGGCCCTTCTTGTTGAGCCTTGCAAAGTAGGGGTACCACTTCTGCAAGCCAAAGAGTGCGCGGTGGGTGGAGGAGGCTGTTATTTGCTGGTTGGAAATGATGCCACCCTCCATGCCCAGTGGTCCAGAACATTCTGGTAGAAAAAGCAAAAGAGAGGAGCCACAAATAAGTGCCAAAGTGGGGATCCATGCTTGTTTTGGTTTTCCCTGGTTACAGTTGAGCAGCGGTTACCCTAGCATCTTTGTGAACAGACTATGATTCCACAACTCGTACATACATGCATAATTTGTGAATGAACAAAACAGTGCAGACACATTTACATGCTGCACAGAGGGTGTGAGTGCCGAACAGGGAAGCCACATGCTGTGTGTGTCATCCAAGAAGGGCTTCACTTGGATCACTGCCGGACTCTTTCTTAAGAGCATCCTGAATGTTCGAATTAGGAGCAAACCATGTTTCCATGACATCGGGGGATGTGTCTCTGTTCTCCATCCATCATACATAAAAGACTCAAAGCCTCCATGACGTGAAGTCTCTGCCTGTGGGGCTGGCAGAGGCCACTTCAAGGTAGTCTGCACCACAAGTCTCCAGCGGATTGGCGTGGTCGGCTTTGTTTTAGTCAATTGAGCCTTGTCATTATTTTCTAGGGGACTGCCCCTCTTAATCCTAGACACCATAACAAGACAAGATTACAGAGTGAGAAGTAGTCCGTAGCACATATCTACTAAATGTTAAATCACACCAGAGATCAGATCATTATATTATAATTTCTGTTCACAAATTATTGATGGAAAAGTCCCGACAAACTCCAAAAAAGATCTGAATTCCACTAGGAAAAGGTAGGACATGCGCAGCAATACAATTCCTCATGTTGCTCATTTGCCCACAGCTAGTTTTTGATCAAATATGCTGTGTTCTGTTGAGATTCCTCCAGCACAAGGCCGTCTTCCATTTGAGGGACAAGTCTTATGCATGCAAATTGGATAATTTTTTTCTTGCCATAGTCATCAAATGGCACATCCTGCGGGCAGCCATTCTAATAGGCGGCACAGGTGTGCCGAGAAAACCCTGATCATAAACAATAAACTGGGCTTGAGTGCAGGTCCCTAATGGCTGTGGCGCGCCGCCATCCACGGTGAGCCACCATTAAAAGCTGTTCATGGCTGCTTTATTCTGAATAACTTGTGCTGTAAAGCCACATGTCATCATTCCCACTGGGCCTAACCTTAGGGTCCACTAATGTTGAAACTGGAGCTCAGCTCTTGTCCTTGCTTGACGACAATTCGAACCGAGCCCAGGCTTCAAAATCCGCTCTGAATTGATGTTTAATTCCTTGAAACTCAACATTCCACCCTGTTTATTTATTTTTTTTACGTCATTCCACTGTTGTGTTTGAGAGGAAACATCTTAACATACCATAGCATTGCATATTAAAATAGTATTTTCTTTTATTAATTATAGAATTTTGAAGGGGGCATTAGTTGGACATAAACACATAATGCAAATAATTAGAGGTTATTGATTTTCATGTTTCAAGGAAATAGAATTCATCACACCCAGGAGTTCAACTTTGGTCACCCCTAGTGAAGGTTGTTCTTTTAATTTCAAGTTTATCGCGGTGCTGCATGGAATACGTACCTATCGTCTTTGTCATAGTGGTGTCAAACTAAAGCTGACTAAATCCCCTTTGTTATGTGAGTGAATGTTTTGAGATCCATGATTGTTAATGAATTCCTTCATGTGGCACACTTAAAAAAGCTATAAAAATAGATGTATTAAAATGGCTTTTGTTTGAGTATGTGATGAAGCCTTTGCCTTTCAACTAATGTTAGATCTTTTCTTCAAACAAGCTCTACCTAGGCAAACGCTGTCTGTGTTTTAAATGAAGAAGGGAAACGTCGGTATGCTGGCATCATTTACGATGGCGTCAATGTATCAGATCTCAAAGTGGTTTCCTCATTTTGTCTTTTAAACAATAAAAACTTTAATATCTGAAGCTCGTTGAATGTAATTCCTTTTTTATCGCCAAATGATAATTGGATAGATAAGCTCAAAGATGATAATTCATCTAAAAATTATATATATATTTTTTTCAGATGTGTGTGTAAATCCTGGACAATGAGGAAAATGTAGAGTCCAACAGACTTCACAAAGTCATTGAGTTTCAGGGAGAAGATGAAGTCGACGCGAAACCGCATAGATCTGTAGAAACGCTGTAGTACACATTACAGGCCCATAAGGGGCGCTGCTTCTGCTGCAGAAATCCAGAAGAAGAAGAGGCGAGCATGCGCATAGGTCCGCCATCATTGCTGTTGTGAGTTCAAGACACCGCAGACTTAAGAGGTCATTGGCTAGAGGGTTCGAGGGGTGCGGCGATGACATCATCGTTTTAGTTTCAGGCGTCCACACAAATCCTAACACGAAACCGCATAGATTTGAAACCACCTCCGGTTTCAAAGGGCGAGGGTGGTTTCAGAAATGTGCGGTTTCGGGCACCGGATTCGCCGGCCTCGTGTGGACGGTCGGCCAAAACGCACAAGACTTATGCGGTTTCACCAAAAAATCGGCTTTGTGTGGACAGGCCCTAAGTCTTATGGGGAAAGGCTGCTGCGGCCAATAAAAGACAATCAGACATAAAACAATGCATATTGTTGACATTAGAAAGGTCAAAAGCGCCTTTGTATGGGTGTTGCCTTTTTGTATGCAATTATTGAAATTCATGATTCTTAATTAAACGGTGTTGTCCTTTAACTATATCTTCTATGTATTTGAGCTTTGTCTTTATGAGAACAATCTTTACCATGGAACTAACGACAGAGTGAGACATTTTGGTGTTCATTTGTTACGTCTGCCTTTCCTAAAATCCCAACAGTTCCACAGCACTAAGTGAAATGACATCTGTACCTACACACACAAGTGCATGCCCAGAAATCTGTGCCAAAAAGAGTGTGAGGTGGACATGAGTGACTGAGCATTCCAGTAAATGTGGACTTTCATTGTGCAATTCAAAATGTTCAAACAGATACAGGAGGCTCTACTAAACACGCAGACAATGATCAGTTTTGTTGGTTCATAGTTGTGGAGACCTGCAGTTGTTGGGTGTAAAACATACATAATCCTACAATATCCTATAACCATAACATTCATTGCGCCTTTATACTAATTCCGACATAAAGTGCCAGCATAGTTGTGGGTTGATAATGAACTATATAGTTGATTACTAATGAAATGTATAACTAACTAACTCATTTAGTGCTTGTGTTTGACATTTGATGTGTCATTAGGGTATTGATGTAATCTACTTAAATGCCTAATTGATTCATTAAATATAAACAATGATTTTTATTTTGTTCTGAAAATAAAATAGCTGGAGGTTGAAAGTTCAGAAAACCTTAGATTGCTGTAGATGCAGACATATAGCTGTTCTTGGCAGTCCAAGAACAGTTTGTTTTCATAGCAATAGTGACAAAGAATGTGTTATGAAAGTAAAGCAGACTCCCACATGAGCATGTAAAGGCATATAACTCAAACCCACTGACAGACATTATGACTCTTCCACAACAACAGGTTATCTAGTGCAACGCCTGCATGCTGTTGGGCTATGCTGCTGGTTGAAAATGCTGTGTATTTGTGGATGCCACTTTCTTTATACTAATTATGCTTGTAAAACTGTCCACATATTCCCATTGTGCTGCTGCACATTATTTTATACTGTACATAGCAAGCACAACCTCTTGTCGTGCAGATTTCTCACGTTGTTTTCCACAACAAAGCTTTTTTAAATCGCATTGAAAATTGAGTGAGAGCGAGAAAGAGAGAAGAAAAAGTGACAGCTAAATGAATGTGGCAGTGTTGAGAGATCCAAGAGCACTTTAAGCACAAAGAACAGCACACAGAGACAGAAGACTGGAACACTGAAAACAATCCTAGCACGTAATATCCAGCTGCTGGAGCAGTGGGGTTGGAGCCAACAGGGATCCAGTGAGACAATGAGTAATGTCTGAGGACCATCCTGCGGGATAGTCATGGCTCTGGAAGCCAGCAAGATGTGTGTGAGTGAAATCTGTTTGCATAACGCTACATTTGTATAAGCACGTGAACTACCTAGCATCTATGTTATCTACCCTAAATCCAGTTGTTAAGCTAGGCTCTCACCTTTTCTGGAGGTTGACTGAATAAGAGTATTGGATAAGTCCTTTAATTTCTTAACAGCCGTTTGCAAACATTTGCCACTGTGGTTCCACATAGATGATCAGCTTTTCTCACTTTGTACATGTTGAGTTTTGAAAAATGGTTATGAATTCTGTGGGTAATACAGGGTTTGAAACTGTTATATTAACGGCGGCTATATTAACCATCATTGAATCACTTAACTGAAGCATTTGAACTGCAGGGATCATGGAAACACATTGATTTGATGGATTTATTTGAATGTGCCATGTTAAAACACCCACAGGGTTGCTCTGCTATGCCGCATAGCCTCTGGTACAACAAGGTGTTCTTTTAATCATTTTTAAACAGATCAAACCGTTTTCTTTACAGGGTTCTATGGAGTTTGTTCCCGTTCAAGTGCAGCATAGCACAGCCGTGCAATGAAGGGGAAGGAAACAGACCAGACAGTCATTAATATATGAGCCGCGCCATGCCTATGGGATGCAGTCATGAGCTTGGTCCATGTAGAAGCTTCAGGTGATTATAATCGACAGGCATGCTGTGCCATACTTGTTATGTCATGTCTGTGTCCCATTACAGTTAGATGTTAGTGAGTTCTTGATAAAGGTATGTGTAGAGCACAGTTTATTTCTCTAAAACCTGTCTTCCTTTCGAAGGAACAACCACCTCCTCAATACAAGTCCAGCGATTGCCTCAATTGAATGTCCCAATCCGATTTCCGAACACAGAGACGTTTTTTACCCAAACAAATGACGTCAACAAAACCTTTCCAATGGCTTATATCATTATTAGCACACCTCTAATTCTCTGGTTCTGACAGGTACAGATTTGTCCTGGTGGTGTCCTGCTTTACTCTATCTGACTCTGGCCCAATTTGGCCCCTCTGGATACAACCTGGCACAAGTCAAACAAGGTGTGTACCAGACTTTGTCCACAGGCCTTCTTCAACATGTAAATACTTCCCCTTGGTCAGGTCACTCAAACGCCAATTTAGACTAAATTAGAATAGACCCATAGTTTGTGCTTAGTGCCCCAAACACATGCTAATCTAAACTACCTGGATACAATCTGAAACTAACAGCTCTGCAAAGCAGAGCACAGGGTTACATCCAAGGTGCCTCTCCTAAAAGTTGGAAATCTTGTCCTGTCCATTGCAAGGCTGCAGCATCTCTGAAGCCTCTGTATCAATCTCTTTATTGACCCCACCATGAGGTATGCCACCATATCCTCTTTCCACCTTCTCCGAAAGTGCATTGTTAAGTGTAATCCATCACCAAAAAATGGTGTGTTCTTAAAGAACTCGTTGAGGAACACCCGGAGAAATGGTTTTTAAATAGCAATACCTCAACATGTCTAAGTAAATCACCTCCTTCTTTCATTCATCATGTAGCAGGGTTCCCTCGGCAAGATAGTTGATCGGTATTTCGTTGAACAGACACAACTCTTGCAAAGCTGTGGCTGTTCTCACCTTGCCGCTCTTAATGAAACCTCTGCTAGATGTCTGTCAGGGCAGCTGTGGCGGCAAAGCCTCCAAGCCCTGGCCTGCTGGCCCCCATGCATACATCAGCCCTGCGACAGCAGACATCACTAACACTGACACTGCTGGGCTCTGACAGCTGAATCCATCTCCCACAACCCCACAAACTAAAGTCCAAACAGCCTTGCTGAGCCTTGTTGAAATTAATTATCCACACACACACACACACACACACACCAATCATAATGTGGCATTGAGATAAAGTTGCCGTGATCAAAATTGGAAATAGGAATCGTTCCAAAACTGTTCAATCAACCAAACAAACAAACAAGCAAGCAAGCAAACCCAGTATATTGGGTTTAGCTTGTTCAGGACTCCATTCCATCTCTTTCATAATCCTGACATATTACTTGGGTGGGAAAACCCAATTTCAGCACAGAATAATAAACAAAATAAAACCCTTTGAGCTTTACTGTCTCATAAAATGAAAACCACTTGTAAAATAAGTGACAATGAACAAGCCCGTCTCTTTCTTTAAGCCAAGGGTTTAGAAAGCGACCAGGGCTAGCTAACCTGGTGGCTGGGACACATTTCAGTGTTTATTCCCTGTGATTAGGTTGCCAGGATGTGAGGCCGTTCTACTGCCAACAGATCTACATGTGGGACTCGATTTCCTGTCAGGGTTTTTTTGGAAGACATGAAATAAAGACACTGAACAGAGCATTGTAAGATCACAGGAGCAACTTTGTGCCTCAACCACCCTCATCACCCACACCTCCTGCTGGCTGATGCTTTCGTTGGGGATCTGTTGGGTGGGGCTCTTCAAGCAGTGTTTATTCAGAGGATTGCACAACACATACTTGGAAGGGGTGACGTGATCCTGTTCAATGGAAACCCCCACTTAAATGTGGTTCGTTCACAGAACTTGCTGCTGAATGATGGAATGTTGAAGGTTAATCTCCACTCTAAGTGTCCTTAATGGATGAAATAGTTGCTTCATAATGCAACATTCATTATTGATCACTGTTGATGCACACATTGAAGATAGCGTTGAACTGATCGGTGTGCATAGCTGGCTTTACCCTTGAAATGAGGCAGGGAATTTATAGCATTTTAACAAGTCAAATGGAGGTAGCATAGTACTTACTGTATTGGCAGTTTCTCCCCATGTATTCCCCTGGACAATCACAGGAGTAGTTGGCCACCAGATCAGTGCAAATGCCCCCATTTTTGCAGGGGTTTCTTTCACATTCGTTAACATCTAGAGGAGCCAAGGGAAAAACACAACAGCGTTTGTTTCTTTGAAGCAGACATGTAGGCAATTAGAAAGCCCTTATTCTCATTAGCATGCATTGCTGGGGAGCATTTATTGAATTTCCTCTGTCTCCATCTACCTGACCATACAAACTTTCACAAAGACATCAGCTTTGTGAACGACTGAATCGGCTGTGTCCTTTGGAAGTTGTGAATGCTAGACAAACAGTTCTACAACTAGATTGTTGTTGCAAACATATACCGGTACACATATACATGCTGTGAAACACATATTATCACTCTAAAGTTTTAGTTTTTGTGTATATAAGTGTAAAAGTTATGTTGTTAAGTCACACCATTGTGTTGATTGAACATTTTAAATGGAACACGTTAAGTTTTAGTTTAATAACTAATATACCATTAGATGTAACAGATTGCAATACCCATTTCAATGAAACGAGGATGGTGTGTGTGTGTGTGTGTGTGTGTGTGTGTGTGTGTGTGTGTGTGTGTGTGTGTGTGTGTGCACAATTTTGTATGTCAGCATGTGAGCCAAACTGCATGAATGTTTCATAAAAGGCAATTCTGTATCTTCTTGCATAACCAGCATATTAATATACCTCTTCCACATTTCACACATCAGGAACCCTTTCTAGAAAACAGCATGGCCTACCTTTACTCAGATTTATTTATGATAAAGAATCAATCAAGTTCCGATATTTCCTACACTGCAATATTTAACAGATGGGACACCGCACATGCTGTATAGACAGATTAAAACAACCCTGCAAAGTAGAGCATGGACCGACCACTGAGAACGACTACACTAAATAGTGGTATTAATGGGGCTGCAGGATTAAGATTAGCATTTTAGAAAACCTGCACTTTATTGAGGGAAAAAGAGCTGTATCTAAATGCAATATACTGAATATAGGTCCCAGAGTTGTGGGCAGCGCAAGTTTAGGTGATACAAATGAAACCACCATATGAAGCCAGAAGCCATGTGCCCCTCAAGTATTATGTCGCTCAGGAGTGCACATTCACAACCGCTTTTACTCAAAATGTGTGCATGGCTGGAGGAGACACTATGTATAGTCACGCAAGCTGTGTATTATCCTGTGCCATGTTGTCTATTCCGTATTCAATTTGACATTCATGAAAAAAAGGCGACCATTGCAAATATGATGGTTATAAGAAACACTCTGAATCGATGTTTTGTTGCATGCATGCTGTGGTCAAGCCTGTAATTAGTTGCTTGTAAGCCGCTTTTCTGACAACACATCATTAATTAAAATAAGCAAAAAACACACTTAGGCAGGAATCATCTTGATTGTGGGACATGCTAATAATTAAAGCGGATTAGATATTAATTAATTCCAGCTAAATGGAGCCCACTCGCACTCTTAACTTGACAAATGCCAACTAGCCCCTCAAATTGCCAATCATCAGTTGAGCTTTTAAGATTCACGTAATCCACACACAAAAGAAGTGGTTGTTATTCAGTGCAACACAATGCTAATGAACATGACTTCAGAAGAGCAAAAAAGTGTAGCCTTAGTCAATCCTTTGTTTGACTAATTGTATATACATTGTATAATGAGTCAAGATTTTCAACTTTCTCTCTTTCTATATACAGTATATATATA
>JAOTIX010000120.1:6195404-6208406 GCA_027123715.1 Gaidropsarus macrophthalmus
GAGGGTGGAGTTCCCGAAAATTCGGGAGACAGAAATCCAGTTAATAGCACGGTTGGCCAGACTAGTAGTCAGCAGCGCTTTCGCGAGGCGTGACGTCACTAGAGTGGGCGCGACCAGGCTAAAAGTATTCAGCATTCAAGGGCAAATTTGAAGAGAAATTTTAATTGCAAAAGTGATTGATTTAGATAATTAAGGGCACTCAACTAACTACTCGGTAAGTATCTAAAGTTTAGAAATTAGATTAGAAATCTGGGGATTCTATTTGCTCAGCAATGTTTACCTTTCTTCTACAATTGTGAATAATAATTCCAAAAATGAGATTCACTCTTGCTTATGAGCCACAGATGAATTATTCACTATTTCCTCCGCAGTATTGAAACAAATCTTTTGTTATTTTGATGGGCTTACATGAATGAAACTAAAATACATTGAATGGGTAAAATGGTTTTCTGGCATATTTGTTTCAAATTGTGTCAGAAAGTAAGTACAAGTAAGTTCAAGTAGTGCAATTAAGGGATCTTCCATGTGACATACTACCAAATATTATGCTGAAGATCTCAGGTAGGCAGAGTGAATCAAAGAGCAGGGTACACACTGCTGTCCAGCACTGTTGAGTGAATCAAAAGAGATGGTGAGGCCAACAGAGAATATAAGAATAGAGAAGAGAAGAAGGAAGAGCCCTTGAGAAAACAAAAGATCTGTGATAATGTGTGAATGTGCACAAGAACCAGACTTTGGAATTCCCTTCGGAGAAAATGGCTCATTGTGATTGCACACACACACACACCTCAAATGCACGAGTGCACGCACTTGCATGTGGCGACACACACAAAGACACTGAAACGCACACAGACACAAACACGTCACAGAGCATGAACATTGCCCACCTGGTGTAGTTGGTTCTTCACCATCTGCTGCTGTAGAGAAAGACAGAGGAGGAGAATAGAGTGAAGAGGAAGAAGATTGGATTAGTTTTCCCTGTATAGTTACACATAAAACTAATGTTTTTAAGGTGTTGCTAACGACACCTCAATGTTTAGGAGTGTTTCATTCGCAGAGCAAGATCTGATGTATCACATATGGATGATGAAAAACAAATCAACAGGTAAGATCATATACATGTGTATATGTATACATACACACGCGCACAAACACACACACACACACAATATACACATTGAAGCTAATCCAGCACACTGTGTAAGGACGTCCCCTCGTCAACAGAACCCCAACGCTGGTTGTAGGCCTCTGGCTGAAATGTGTTCATCCTTCTGGACCACTGTAGGATTAGCCTGCAAGGCATACATACACGCTTACCGCCCCCCTAACTCGTAATCCCGAGGCTAATGCCATAGCCGAGCAGTGGATCCTAGGTCTGGGCTGTCTTCCATCATTACCACGGAGCCTGACCTCACTGCTGACACGCACCAGAGAGACCCCAAATAACACCAGAAGGAAAGATCCCACATAGAAATAAGAAGGAAATCGAGATAAAAACGCAGAAGAATTTTCACATTGTGCTCAAATGTTATGAGAGCAAATACCTTGCTGAAAACATTCTTTCAAACTTTCCATTATATTTTCCAGAAAACATGCAGATCACTAAATATCCGTTATGCAGATTTCATAATATCATATCAGATATCATATTTATTTAAACTAAACCAAAATGGGGTGAAATGCCCATCAGCTGCATGCATGTGATCATACGCTTGAAGTAATTAGTCTTCCATTCCTGCTAGCATAATGAGACAGCCTACCAATGAGCATAGCTCCCATTGAAATAAGATATGGATACTGTGGACATTAATTAACGTAAAGCACCGAATGCAAATGTAGTATTTGCATATGGAGGGTCAACAGTAAATAGAGGAGGCAGGGAAGGGAAGCCATCAATGCGTGTCAACATGGCACATAGGCCTGGATGCAAATTGTCCTAATCTTCTTGCAGCAACCAGCTCACTTGCTGCATCATTTCCAAATGTAATGTACAGAAAATGAATTCTTCACATGGATGCATCTCCCTATGCTCAGTCTTACTGTTGGGTCTGTGTTTTGTTTCCTTCAGATTTCACATCAAAATAATGCTATTCTTCAGACCGAATACTGTATTCCCTAGACGTGTGTCTCTGTGTGTGTTTATTTATGTCTGTGTGGGTCTGTGAGAGTTTATCACAACCACCAAATAGATATGATCTGAAAACACCCAACATATGGTTCTAACTCTGAATATACGGTTATGACTCTGCTGAGCTAAGGAAGAAAATGATTAACTTTGACACTGTGCTAGGAGGGATATGGAAAAATACACATTCTTCGGATGTTGAAACAACATGGTGTTCATCAAGTTACCTCAAAGGAAGTGAAATAAAAAAAATATCTCCCAAGCCTTGGTTTGGCTAAAGAAGGCCTTAGTCAATGTTTTATTCTCGAGCAGGGAAATATGCAACACTTCCTGGGTTGCAGTGGTTCGATTCATTCACTTTATGGCGCAATAAATACAAGAGAGAGATAAATAACATGTGGGGACGCAGATTCTACAGGAAGGCCTAGTGTTGATTTGCAAACAGATTTTCTGTTACTCCATTACAAGATTGTTTTGTTCAATGGCCACAAAAAAACTGGATCAAAGTTTAAGCCAAGAAGCATTCTAGTCATGTGACTTAAACCTTTCTCTAAATCCTCACTTCTGAAAGAGAACTTTAATTTTCCAAATCCAAGGAGAGAGATCACTAAAATGCAGTATGTCCTAGTAGCAGGATATGCTGTTAATGGTAAATAATCAATGTTAATACATGAGACAATAGGCTCATTATACAATGTATGTCGTTGTGAATAGAAAAATAGATTTCTCAATGGCATAATATATAGTCGTAGGTACAATCGGGTATGCTGTGTTACCTCAATAAAATTCCCATATTCTACATTGGAATTTGTAAACTGCTGAGTATTTAGGCTTTTAATAGAGAATTCAACGTGTGTAAGGAATAGTTGGTTCATCTGATAAGTCGGTCAAAGATCTCTTTTCAGCAGATCCTCTTCAATGAGGCAAGATAAGCATTCATGAGGGACAAACTGGTTTAATTTGAAGGGCAACCAGAGGTATACACTAACATCCATAATCTAAATGGGAACCAACATCTCTATCTGGTACATAGGCTGATATGACCTCACGCTGTAGAAAATAGATAACATTTACCAGGTGTGCATGTGAAATACATAGGCAATGAGACAGGAGGCAGTCCTTAAAAGCACATACCACAACAAACATTGAAATTCTTTCAATTTATTTTTTTTTGTGTTGCAACATATTGTGTAATATGGAAATATTACACAATATGTTGCAACACAAAAAATGTACTTGAATTCACAAAAAGATATAGATAGTATATCTCAAAACCGTGATGTATAACACAATTGTGAAAACTCTCATAATCACATCCTTATGAAATAACCATCATTTGTTGAACTGACAGCATTTCACGAGGCCTTGGATGCTTGGAATTAACCTGGTCAATGCTTGTTTAGTTGTAAAGCATTGATTGCCAACCACCTAAAAATGAAAGACATGAATATAGGACCACAAGTCGTCCAACGGTAGACAGAGGGCCGGAGGTAGGGCTCGGAGGTGTTTGCGGGGGCCGGAACTCATTTTCCGGGTAAAGACCTCAGTGGCGGGCTGCCAGCAGAGGATCAGAGCCCAGGGGGGAAGGCGCAAACTACTGGCTGTGGTTGGGGCTTGTTGGTCGGCGGAGATAACTCTGCAACATTGCCGGGACTTCAGGGACATCGTCCTTGGACAGGCAGACTCGGGGCAGTGGTCCCTATCTCTAAGACAAGGGGGGCCAGGAGGTGTGTTTTAGAATTTGCCAAGCATCACTGTGCCTCAGCCTCCCTCGGGGAACCCTATAGATTCAGGAGTAACTATGGGGGAACGGCCCAGACTGTAAAACCAGGGCTTTAACCTCCTCAGGGATGCATGGATCCAAACAGTCACTGCTAACTAAACTTTATGTGGATGTGAGCCAAGTGTTAGTTGATGAAATCTGGCAATATAAATAAGTGACACTATATGAGACATAAATACTGAGCGATACATATTCAAACATTGAATCATAAAACCTCTAATAACACCTTCCCTTCCCTGTACTATGTGTGTGTACTCATTTATATGCAGCCATATATTTACAGAAGATTGGTGAGATTAAGAGGCTCATATACCCCCACACACATTGTTTTGGGGTGGGGGGTATGAAGTTTATGTTTATGGTTGCAGCACCAAACAGTAACAGCATGACTGAGAATACAGAAACAACCTCATTACACTTAATATCTGTGTAATGCCAGGCCAAAATCCTCCAACCGAAATCAACAAGCAAGAACATGCAACAGCATTGTGTTTGTTGTTGAGACCAAACCACCATGACATGGTGCATCGCACCTACAAATGGGGATTGGGGTTTTCATTGCAATGAACATGAGCATGAATATCAAAACAACATCTGTTGTTATGATACCAACTGATAGTTTTTCATTGACCTTTAATAATGTTTTCATTGACCTTTGAAGTACAAAATGTTGTCTTCATTTCATGAAGGAAAATATAGGAGATTGATATTGTTATATCAATATATAGCAATATCCACATTGATGGAGAGCTTCGAGTGGCATTGCAACCTTATGAGTTTGCAATGGGCTTTGTGAAGAACAACATTGTACTAGTTTAAATGTTTGAATCACTTTGGTTGGGGATGATGAGGATCATGAGAATGGTCAGATCAATACCAGAATGTGATATTCTGGCCTATTGGATTTATCAAAACCTATAGAAATATATTCTTATTCTAAATTCATGGTTGAATAATAATAATAACAATAATAATAATAATAATAATAAGAAGAAGAAGAAGAAGAAGAAGAAGAAGAAGAGACAAATAGTGCATGCTCTGAACACTGTATTATGTAGATATATTGACAAAGTGCTTTTAAGGGATTGATTGACTGAATGATTCACACCTACAAATTCTCCACAAATATATGTGGACACATGTGTATCCACAAATGAATGGCAGTTAACATCCAGAATGCAGATAATACATTGAGTGACGTTTTGTGCTCAATAGACCACACAGTACATTTGTTGTGGCCAACTTTAATGACGTCAACATGGTGCTGGGTTAATAAAGTCAATTAGAGAAGTTAAAAAAAGGTAAAAACTTGCTATTTCTCATATGTATATATCCCATATCTCATATGTATGATAGAGTTTACAAATGGTAAAAAGATAATAAACATCAATTATTAAATGAGGCAAAGAATGATTCATAAGAACACAACCAAGCTGTGCCAAATGACTGTACACTGTGACCATGTAATGACTACATAGACGCTACTAACACATGTATGACGTTGGTGTCCTTGTGTTTTATTGCCGTAAGACCCTTTGCATCACTAGTAAGTAAGAAGCAATCTCAGTAATGGACTTCTTTGGTCCATTTAGCGGACTGCACACTGTTAATGTCACCAGCAATGCAGGAAGTCTGCACACCTGTCTCCATGGTACAAAAGTAGAGGAATTATTAATGATATGATAGTGGTAGGTGGTAGGTGAAGTACGATAGGGGAAGTATGCTCAATGCAAATTCACATTGTTGAAAAAAAAATCTTCTTTCCAAATTGTGTTTATATTTGGAGAACTTGAATCTGAGAAATGATACATTCTAATTTATTCCTCTTAACAAATATTCCCAAATTGCGAGGAACCATAGTGTGACCTGCCATCACGAAGAACGGGTGACAAGTGGTGGTATTTATAGTCCTATCATAGCACAAAGCATATTTCAGTTTCACTGGAGACATCATCCATGTTTCTGCTCTGCAACCGTCCACATTAGCATTAATGCACACTGCTGAGTGGGCGGTTGGCGTGAAATGAGTCACACATTAGCAACAGCCTTGGACGTCTTAAGACAGTGAAACAGAATTGTGATGATTAGGAAGATACTGTTATCTGATATAACAATAGTAAATATTGTATACTGACATTCTAAGCATATTTATAGTACACATATACCCCAGATGAAATCATATTTTAAGTTGTAATGTAGCAAAGGTACGTTTTCTTCACCAAGCAGTTCAGTCCAGTTTTTTTTTTACAGAATAGTTCACCTTTACAGAATACAGATGACTCATTTAAGAAAAAAGTATTTGAGGGCACAGAGTGCAAGGGAACGAAAAAGTTCTGGGCAAAATAAAGCGACTAAGAAGGCTAAGAACTCAACAGATGGGTTTCTTTTCAAGAACGTGAAAACAGAACACCTCACCACCTGTGGTACTTGGATTGGTCCATACTGTCAAACACACAAGGACAGTACAGGTGCGCCATTCGCACTGAAGCGAAGAGGCTTTTGCTTTTTAAAAATGGAGATGTTTTTAAATGTGTATAGCTGAGAACACGTAAGCTTTCCACTGTGCTGTTCACTGGTTCAGACTGTGGTCACATGGTCTACACCACCTTCTGATGGGATATTCATTTGGAGGGTTTAATGACATACTACCAGAACATTACATTACAATTCATTTTTACAACATCCCTTTCTGGCAAATCGCTTTTGTATGTTTGACGTTAAGCTTTGGTTGTCAATAATGCATGTACAATGTTTACACTAAGCATGTATGGAAGTTGACAGCAGGGCTGTCAAGTTACAATCCCCCATGAATGGGAGAGAAAAGAAAGAAAGCTCAACAAATGCTCTGTTCCTTCATTCGTATTTATTCCTCTTTCTTACGATGACAAAAGGATAAAAGAAAAACGCCATGAAAGTGTCACTTTGATTTTCTTGCCAATAAAGTATTCAGAGGCCGTATTTCTTCAAATCACAAACGGGAAGATAAAGCCTTGAATCAGTCTGCTGTATTTCAAATGGTTTTTATGTAGAAGGGGGAGGGGGTTGGTGTGCATATGGGGAGCCTGGGGGGGCACACTTACCCTCCTAATTGGGTGTAATAGCTGGAGGGAATGAGCTGGCTTTGGCCTTAGAGATGAAACGATGAGAAGATAGAGACGATGTTTGGAGAATACAGTGAATGTAAACATCCCAGTGAAGAAAGATGGCTGTGGCAATCAAAAGAGACAGGGTCTGCTCTTCAAGAAATACAAGCCTAAAAGGAAATATGGACAAGGGAGCCAGAAAACTTTAGTTGAGTTCAAGTTAAGTGATTATGGATAGAAATGTCATGCTTTAACTTTAAACATCACCTTTGATATTTAAAGTGTGTTGATGAATTAATATTCATATCAGGAAACAATTCACAACATAATAGCCAACATATCACCTTTATTGCCACCTCTAGTGAGACACAAAGCAACCACAACCGTGGAATATCGACCTATGTCTGTGCGTCAATGACTGCAAAACTACTGCAGTGATTTCCGCAGAAGCAAGGCTTGGAATAGAGCCAAACTCATGATCCCAACAATGTGGTTTAGCTTTGATCACCGCAAGGTAGGTTGGTGCCTTCTCTAGTCTTCATTCACACTGCAGAAAACCTTCCTGCATAAATCTATCTCTAATGGTCCTAATGTCCAATAAGAGATTTTGGCTCTTGTAAAAATAGTGACATCCCCTTTTTCTATTACTTTATAAGGTGTGAAGGGTATTTCTTTTCACAGCCCATAACAACAACATGTTGTACGCACAAAAATGAACCACATTTGTGAAAATTCCCAATAGTTTTCTCTCAACCACATTTACACATTCCCTGTTGCAGTAGGTCTACTGGGAGTTAACCAACATTATCCAACAGTTTGTGGTATTTGAATAGGAAACAGCAGTCTGTGGTACCAAGCATTCCATTAGCAGACAATATGGTTAGATGGCTTCCATGTGAGGCTAGAAATTAAAAAAGGAAAAGACTGCAGTGTGGCTGAGTAAAAATGGTTTTACCTCTGCCTACTTCTGTTCGACATGATGCCTTCCTCTTGTTACAAAGAAGCTGGCACCACAGTTTGCCAAGTCTTACCCTTATTATTTCACACTCTGGATGGTCCTCCCTTTAGCAACTCTTAAGCCCTGTAGAGGTGCACAACAGGCTTTCGTCAAAGGAAGCGATCGATACTCCCTCAACATGGGCCCTGGGCAGTGATAATGGACTTTGCTCAAGTGCTAGGTGGTGCTAGGTTCACATAGCGCATCAAAAGAAAGATGCTAGCTTCTCATAAGGTGAACCAATATGGATGGGTTACATCAACAACATTCAACAGGAATTGCAATATCAACAAACTATAAAATATACAAAATATAATATATGTTGGTGTTTTTATAAATGGACTAAAGAGGGGTAGTGAGTGATAATGTGTTTAGTGTTACTATTGTGTTAAATGTGACCAATGTTAAATGTGTACAGAACATTACATTACAATTCATTTTTACAACATCCCTTTCTGGCAAATCGCTTTTGCATGTTTGACGTTAAGCTTCAGCTCTCAATAATGCATGTACAATGTTTACACTAAGCATGTATGGAACTTGACAGCCCTGTACCAAAATAGTCTCCATAATCAATGTTACAGACTCTATTCCAAACCCCATGGAGACAACCTTATCAAGGAGGCTCATGTAAAGACATGCATGCTTTTGCTTGACTCCTACTGAAAGGAAGGAAGAGATTCCTAATCATAATGATCTAATCATTAATAAATCACAGCCTCATGTTTAACCATGCGATTTGACTCACTCTCCTTACATGCTCACTTTATCTCAGATGCAATCCATTTTCTCTCACTGTGTAAACTCCCCCCCCTTCTGTTTTTCTCCATCTCGTCTATTTATCTGGCCCACAAACCCTACTGTGGTCTCTCGGCATGCTCATTATGGTTGGCCTAGTTTGCTCAGGAGAGCCTTGCTAGCCTCATTACAAACATATACACCGCCCATTTTTCTGTACCTCTTTCACTAACTAAATATCTCCCCTGCATGTATTTCCGTCTCTCCGATGCACAGAGGAGGCCATGGGAAGGTTCTTCAAACACAAATCAACACCCCTCTTGGACTCTTTCTCAGCGAGTTTTGATGAAAAAGGTGTGGCTGCCCGGATGTGTGACTGCAAATTAACACCCGGGAGAAGACTTAAACGCGAACGTACTACATTTACTCAGAATACTAGATGTCACCTCGTGATTTTTGTATTTTACTCAAGATTTGATCATGAGAGCTAGATTATACAATTGATACGACAAATTCAGTGGAAATACCATGGAAATTAAGAATGTCATTAATCCTATACAAAAATATATACATCAATTGCTACATCAATAGGTTTAATCAAGGATGTCCATTTCATGTTTTGTAGTTAGTAAGATACACGTTTTATAATCCTACTGCTACTAATATATATGAGTACTACTTCTTCAAAGCTAACACCATCCCTCAAGTACAAGGCAACAGTAGAAAGGAGTTGTCATGTTTGAAGGACACACACGCTAAGCTGAGATTTGGCCAGAGTGCTTATGTAGAAAAAGTCAGTGAGACACTTTGGCTATGAGAAAGCTGTTACATTCAGATCACAGGTGCACAGCAAGCTCATATTTGGTTATTCCAAGGATCACATTGCATTTTTTGATATTCTTGTCTTCAACGCATGCTGTTTCGTGCACTCAATCAATCACTCAGCAAATATCCCCCTCGTTGGAATTCAACACATGCAGTCTGTGGGCAGGCAGACTGACATGATTAGTAAAGGGGAACTGTTGGTATATTGGAAAATGAGGTTTGGATTGCAACCACACTGTAAAAAAAAGTACTTGGGAGGGAAAAACTGCCTGGAATCTGCCTAGACTTTGTCTGCTGACATTTGTGGATTATCTCTCAATGCTTCAAGGGGAGATACATTTGCACATGCGCAGGTGTACACGCAAAACATAGACACACATTTCCACATTCACAGCACCTGGCTTACATACGGCCTCCTACGTATCAAAAGGAAAGTTATCTGGCCAACATTCCAGCCCCTTTGGAGCTGATCACAGGAGGATGATGAGGTGCACAGAAACACCTAGCATCATTCAGGAGGAGCCACGTCAGGAGATGCATAACAGGCAAAAACATAATCCTTTTCCTTAAAGGGGCAGTGAACATTTTTGTGTGTTTGATTTAACCATGGTTGTACATCTTGTAACATAAAAGTATGCAAAAGTATGGATTTGTTCCCCGGTTATTAAAAACGCTCAAGAAGTTTAGCTCTGACACTCATAGTATAATGACACAGTGTGTATGTATGAGGCACTACCTTGGCAGGATGTTGATGTCCATGTGCAGGGGTTTAAGAAATAAAACAGGCTAAAACCCTTCCATATTGTTATAGAACATTGACAATCAACTGACTAAACAATCCAGGGTTTATTTTTCCTATATGTTTAATATAACTCAGTATCTTTATTTGCAATTCTTTTGAGTTTTGATACTTCTCAGTGGTCAACATTCCGCAATTTATTTATTACGGGAATACATGAATCAAATACGATTAATGTAAGAGGCTTTGTTATTATTTGTAAAGCTAACTAGCACTAGGCATTACGCTATACCATATGCCACACTGGGGATCAGATGTTCATAGAACCTTACTGACCACACTCACATTACCGTGGCAGCTCTTTAGTATTGTGCTATGCATGGCAAAATGCAATCTTAAAGGTTGCATCAGGGTTTCTGCCTTTTGTTTACTAATACCATTTGTTTTTATTTACAATCTCAGAGCATAGGCTGCCTACAGAGACGCGGTTTCAGCCTAGAATCGCAGATAGAACCTTTAAAGTGTAACTTAAAGCTTAAAGGCAATTCTGCAGCAAAAAAATGCGTCTCCGTAGGCAGCCTATGCTCCGAGTGGTTTGGAGTGGCTGGTAGGCATGAACGTTTTTGAATGTGATCATTAATGTTTCGGCCTAGAATCGCTGATACAACCTTTAACTCACCAGACTGCAAACTCGCAAAGACATTTTTTTACTCTTACTAAATAACTGATGAATCGCCATAGGAACATTGCAATAATGTAATATGCAGTGATTCTGAGACAGGATCCCTGAGTTTTGAATTTCTTATGAATATAGTAGTATATTATCTATTCATTTATTTTGAACCCTGCTAATTATTTAAAATCCAATTTGTATGTTGGAGGAAGCACTTTTTATTTAGCAGAGTAAAATGTTTCTGAAGAATAAAATGAAGCTTTTGACAAATTTGAAGAGCTTGTTACAGGTAAGACCTTAAGCTACCTGCACCCATTTCATCCCAAATAAGAAGGTTGGGCTTGCAAATTTGATGGTTTTCCTGTAGACGATGGAGAGATTATTTCCGAATAAGGTAAAGATCATAGCCTAAGCCCCCTAAAGCCTACTCTGACTGACGCATGCGGCTAGAGTCCTGCAAAAGGCAACAGCAGGACAAATACAGCCATTAAAATGCAAGTATGCTATATAGGCAATTGAGATTTTCTGAACATAAACCATTCTTTCATCAGCAGTTTTGGGGATGCAAAAGTGAAGTCAAGTATGCTTGAGAACAAATGTAGGGGAGAAAGCATTGCCAGGTGCAGTCAGACATTAAGGTTCAGAAATGTAAAACTGTTCCTCGATGTGACATCTGTTCCAGTGTGACAAAATATGCATCAACCAGACCCAAATTAGTTCCCCATGACAAAACAACTGAGTAAATTGAATCATGACGCAAGAATTGCATGTGTAAAAGCCAAAAAAAAAATCTACCAACAACTTTTGAGTGCTTGGCCCACATTAGCGAATCTATGAACCCACGGTCCAGAAGTGGGGTAATTATTGTGATTTGATAGGATTAATGCCATAATGAGGTCTAACCGACTGGTCTGGGCATGAAAGGAAAGGCTGCAGCTTGCTCTGAGTCAGGAATATTAAGCACACTTAAAGCTCGACTGATACCAAAGTTGAAACGTTATAATGACCTCTTTCATGTTGAAGCGTGATCCCTTCCACGCTTGTTACTGCTGCCACATGCTGACATTTGCATTAAGTCTTCTATTTGACAAGTCCTTGTCAATGTTTTGTCATTGCCTTAATTAAACACTAAGAGGATCAGTGTTCAAGTCAGACTGCAAATTCTCAAAATAAAAAGAGCTACAAAACTATGCTGATACATTTGTCTCACTATCAGAGCATTTCTCATTCCCTTCAAGTTTATATTTGAGGACAAGACAACTGTTTTCTTTCTACTAAAATGTATTAACATGCTTTCTCTGAAAGGAATGTTTAAAATGTTGTTTATTTTTTGTCAATGTCAGAACAGGTTGACGTGTATTGCCAAAACACACATTGACTAGTTGTCTTAACCATGTCATAAGAAAAGAAGGGAAGGGGAAATCCTAATGGAGAATGAAAATGTTTCAGCTGACATACTGTATGAACCTTTCTACCCATCTCGTATTGATGTGCCACGTGAAAGTAATGTTGTGAGCATTTTCTATGCTTATCCATGTAAACTCTACAACAATCATTCATGTCTTGCTCAACCAACTCAGACATGAATTGTGTGAATGACAACAAAACCTCAATTACGACATAGTAAAAATAGCACCACATCCAGCAATCCTTTTTCATGTTTGTATCAATCCAAATGAAGTAAAATCTTCGGAGATAGGACTATGCATCTATTACCAACCAGCACATTTGGCATTTGAGCCTAGCAGAGTTGTGTGCATACCATTGGATGCACCATCTCCTATGATTCAAGATTATATTGTTCACAACATTGTAAAGGTCATTGAGAGATTGTAGGTATCTATTATTAAAAAGACACCCTCGCAACGTCTATAACCTTCAGAGCTTGATGAATGTAATACAGTTTTAAATAGATTGCCACCCTCTGCACGCATTTCAGAAGGCCGGTTTATCATAACAGGTTCTCTCTCTTTCTCTCTCTCTCTCTCTCTCTCTCTCTCTCTCTCTCTCTCTCTGTCTCTCTCTCTCTCTCTCTCTCT
>JAOTIX010000120.1:6304055-6314167 GCA_027123715.1 Gaidropsarus macrophthalmus
GGGGCGCGGGGCCGGCGGGGCCGGGCGTCCGCGGGCGTCCCCCCGGCCGCGGCCGCCCCCCCGGCCCCCGCCCCCGCCGCCCCCCCCGCCCCCCCCCCCCCGGGCTTTGGTGTGGGTGAAAGAACGTGGTTGTAAGGATTCCTTCTCCGTGTTTACATTGCACAATATGAAATTCTCTGACAAGCAAACAAACAAACACAAGAACAGGTGGGGTAAATAACACTCACCTGGTATAGTCGCAGAAAGACACAACTCTCAATATTGAATTTAATCTCTGTCACAATTACACCGACACATTTAAGCAGCGTGCTCAAGCCATATTGGCGTTCCTCGAGGTTGAACCCCAAAATACGCAAGGCTTGCGTGCTGCAACACAGCCCCAAAGTTGTGTGTGAGAATGTGTTGTGTATTGAATTGTGCTCAGAGTGGATATGGTCTGTAATGAAATCAGACCTCACCTAAAGCCGTCACTTTCTCTATCTCTTCAAGTTTGGGGGAGTAAGGCCTTCTGATACAACCCCCCACCACCACCACCATCTCTGTCTTAAACAATCGATAACGCTCTGACCCGGGTTGTTCTTTAGAGTCGCTGAGAGTGATCTAGGTAATAGCTTTTTAGCTCCGTGGAGACCATGGCAAATCAACCTTGTAATGTGAAAGGAAAGTCCAAAAGTCCGGGGGGGAGGGAGAAAAAAAGAAAAAGAGGACAGCTTCATTTTAACCCCAACTCTCCAAAGGTACCGGATGCTGCTTCTGTCGGGGGACTGGGACTGCAAAGACGAGCACCGTCCTGGATCACAGTCTCACGGAGAGTCTGGGAGCCCATGAATCATGAATGGGCCTGGTCAGGTGGCATTAATTAAAAATAACACAGACCTTTGCATGAACTGCCGTGAGTGCGTTCAAGTTGTGGTGGATGTCACTCAGGTACAGGTGGGCGGACGGGGGGGGGGGTTGGCAAGTGACAGGTGTCAGATTAACATGGGCGGATCCGCTCCTACCTAGGGGCGCATTACCGACGTAGTGAACAGAATTTGTATTGCGGCAAAATCAGACACGAACCATTCTTAACAGAAAGATATAAATGCAAGAGGATCTGTCTGTCACAGAGGGTTCTCATTGGAGCGGGAAACGGAAACATGAGAGACCTATCACTCTCATCTCCCCACGGGCTCAACTTGATCTTCCTTCACAGTTTGTTAAGCAGAAACAATGCAATGGTGGCATGCGATGTCATCCAAAACAAGTTTGACAACTGAAGCTGCAAACCCTCTGAAATCAAACAAATAATTGAAAATGAACATTATTTTCTACATCTGAGTGTCTCTGCATGCATCCCGTGTTCTGCGGCAGTTCAGTCTGTCACAGTCATGGTCCGTCAGGACCAGATAAAAGTGTGTCTCGCTTTGTTCGACTCTTTCTCTGCTGACTCTGTCATGTTTTTATGCAATTCAATGTATCATTTTGGATCCTAATCGTGCATTTAGAGTATTGGGTGAAGCTTTGGCAGGCTGTCACTTTCAATCTAACTCCCGCAATTGAAATCTCACTCAATCCAATTCTCACCCTTTATTTGACTACCTCCATTTTAATCTCACTCGATCCAATTCCCTCAATCTAACTCTCCCTTAACATAACTACCTAAGTACCTCAATTTCACTCCACCCTGGACCCACTCTGAATCTAAACTAACTCCCCCAATCCATATTGCCTCCACCTACACACATACAACTCACCGCACACACACACACTCACCTCCAATTGATTCACTTAAAATTCCTCCCTGCCTCCGTCACCCCATCCACCCCCCCGACCCCCCATCTAACTCCTTCCAACTAAAAAGTGGTTGTAAACTTGCAGCAGAACCATTTTTTACATATTTGCTTTGGGAATATGTATGCATATTTATGTGACTCCGTTGTTCCACCCCCTGGGTGCCCGCACTGGATAATGAATCCTTCTTTAATAACACTTTTTATATTGTTCATCTTGAGCATTGACCAAAAACTAACTTCTAAATATGCATACAGAATATGTTTTTTGTATTCATTTGAGTCCTTAACATCAGCAGTTAGCTCCAAAAGTTTGCTGTGTATTACAGTTTTTTATTTGTATTTACATATGCACCTCAAGCACACATTATTAAGTCACTGCAAAAACATATATATTTAAATACAAAAGAGCAAACATATACTTAAGACAAATGTGGTAGGCTAAAATAATGAAATTGCTTAAATTGCCGGTAGTGTATGCAGAATAAATGTAAAATAATTAATTATGCGTGTCTCTGTGAGTCTCCTAAAGCTACAAACACAGAATCCATTATAAATGGCAACTGTGTTTTGCTACCTGTAAGCCTCTTTGAAGCAAGTTGTTTAATGACCCTGTTGGCATGTTTAGTGACATGTTGTCCTTGTTGTTTATAAGGATTAGGCTCAGATCACAATCAAAATATATAATGAAGAGCCATTTAATGAAGAGCCATTTTATTACTCAGGCAAAACCCTTTATGGGAACCACTTACAGTACTCCTTTATGAAATCAATACGACTTATAATATCCACTCTTATATATTACAAAGAAACTAAGACAAAAATGGCAAGGCAGTCACTTCATCCGCCCTTCACCTGGAAAGGCTTACTGAATTTATCATCAATTTTCTAATGGTTAAAGGATTCCTTTGTACTTCGAGGAACCTCAAGTTATTTCAATAAAGATTGGGCTTTTATCTGAAGAAAGTGTGCATGTGACCCAACAGTACACGGCTCTCTGGCCCTAATAGAATTGTCATTGTTTTTTTTCCAGCCCTTTCAAGATCAATCTATTTTCAAGTGATTGGACGGCACAGTTAAGCATAGTGTGTTGCCAAACTGCCAACTGTAAATTAAGGTTTGGAAGAAAAACGATTCTATTTTCTAATAAGAATTCTTCACAGAGCCTGGGTGAGGAAAAAAAAAAGCAGGGACTTATTTCTCACGGGACAGATTTTTCCCTTTGAATTACTCCGGTGGTCCGTTCACCCCCACTGGCCCTATCTATATTCTCAGATCATGTAGACATCGCCTCTTTTGGTGATTTTGTGTCGGCCCCATAACCCACGGTTTGAACTATTTCATATATTTTCCATTCATGCTCCAGTTGGCTTGTACTGCTTAGGCTTATAAAGGGACATAAGGAATATGATGGCATTTATTTGAAACGGAGGAGCAGGGGATAGGTGTTGGGGAATGAGTTGCACAGGCCATTACATACATCTGATTGGTTTTTTTGAGACCGAGGCAAATATTGCATTAGAATATCTCAAATAGGATTATCTCTCTCAGCACTCTAAATTGATCTTGAGTCAAGCTATGGAAGTAATGGTGTTCATTTACGCACGCCGGCTAATCCAAACAGCGTGCTGACTGTAGGGAACAATACACACGTATTTCTCCCGTGTCTTTTTAAAGGTCGGAAGCACAGAAACAATGTGCCAAAGTAAAACATTATCATGACATTAGCTACATTGACAATGGTGCGTGGAGATCCACCAAACGGCTAGGAGCAACTTTCTTGGTGCAGCAGTAGAATATAAAATAGCTGTACCAGTTAAGAGCAGACCAGAACATGTCCGAGGCAGCCCACCTGTCACACAACGTGGGCAGATGTACCCCCACTGCAATTACTTTCTTAGTGCTATACAGAGCATTGCGCTTTGCAGCTATTCAGTGGCAAACAACGCAGGTAATGTCCTCATGTTAGTTTCAACACTTCTCTCATTCTCACGCTGTCTTTCTCTGGAACCAAATAGTGAGAAGAAGCGACGGCTACCAAGCTTAGTCATGGCAGACCTCCGAGGTTTCGCCGAGCGTCAAGCATCTGCCCAAATCGAGAATGAACATAACATCACCAGACGGATGGAAACCCCTACAGAGGCCTAAACCAATGAACTCAATATACTGCCTGCCGTAATGAAGTTATGTTGTGTTAATGTGAAGCTGCCATTCCCTTGGCTTTGCGTCTCTGACTTTGTGTGTCAATGTGGACCGGCAATTACGGCCTCTTATTCTCTCACTGTATGTAGCGTAGTGTCCTTTCAAAAGATGGCTCTTTGGAACTGGCCAATTGCGTGTCCTTTGTGGCTTGCAGGTTTTCACAGGAACCTCTCATCTAAACAACTTTGTACTTGACACTGCTCTTCCTTTGATAGAGATAAGACTCCTGCCAAGCGTGTAGTTAATTGAATGAACGGTTGTCAAGAAAATCGAAGGACAGACATACAGCGACTCCTCTAATTAGAGTAAGATAACTCACACTGCCAGCTATGGTTTAGTTTTGATGTCATTCAAATGACAATTCGCCAAAGTCGGGCCTCTTCCTACAGCAGCGCTTGTGCCCCAGAGGTCTTATAGGGTTTGTCTCCCTCTAGTTCCCCTTCATGCATTCCTTGGAGACATCTACACCAAATTGCTTTTTGGTTCAGAAGCTACTTAGATGCATTAGAAGTAATAATGGTGTTTGCCTGGACAAAGGCAGCACCGTATTGATTGTGCCTACCGGGTACTATTGAAACTGCCTCACACTTTTGAATTATTCACGTATCTATTACAATTATTGTCCTAATTGTAACAATGTTTGGAAAGCAATCTGGTAGGAAAGCAAAGAGAGAGCTTCAATCCATTCTGTGCCTGTTCTCATATTATTAGTAAGTGTGAATAGTAATAATATGAGCATTCTTCATCCTGCTTCAGTATTATCCTAGCCATTATGAAGATGATAACTTATGTTGCCTGAAAGGCAAAACAAAGTTTTGGAGGGATCACGCCTCTAAGTTTTAATTAAAAATCACAGACAGCTTAATTGCGCTGCAGTTGTGCTCTGCTGGCCCGTGAATACTTCTGGAACTAGAAGTGAGAGGGCAGGAAAGGGGACTGCCACTGATATCACAAGGCGGTCCTTGCCCCTGTGCCCGCTTCAAACGAACACCCAAAATTGTCTTCAAACAAAGTTCCACCGACTTTAAAGTGAAGTAAAGACACCAAAAAAGAAGGTGGTCAACTCATTGTTGTAAGTCCTCCAATGTCACTTCATTCGCTTTGCTGCTTGGAAATACAGTGGCTTTGTTTCTGAAATATGTCTCTTATATAATAGTTCTGAATTGATAACTCTGATCAGTAATGAGCTGGCTGGCGCTGAACAATATATAAGATGCAATACATATTTATGAAATACTCGACCTATGGCGTACATTTAGCTGATTGGACAATTCCAGATGCACTCTAGTTTGGTCATAATCCATCATTGTGTCTTGATGGAGTCATACTTGAACCCAACATCCCCACATTTGCCTCACGTGGATTACATTTGATGAAGTGCTCACCCTTACTGAGATTACTGCTGACCCCTCTGCTTTCAATGGTCCTGTACCCATCAGGTCGCGCTGCAGACGCGAAAATGGGAGGTTTATATATTTTTTGCCCCGAAAAAAACACAAATGTCTATTTTGAAATCCAAATCAGAGATGCACCAGAATCAGAGATGCACCCACAAGTGTCTTTTCTGGTCATTTTCTGGCTGGAATATTTGATGAATATAGTTTTTTTGCCCATAGTACAAAGTATCTACATATTATATAATTTGCCATCCTATTTATATACGTATATACAGTATATGTATTTGTGTAATTTTCTATTTGGTGCTGTTGAAAGTATGTTAGACTCATCAGACAACATTGTTTTCACAAAACAATCACGTCCGCACCAGTGCTGTGATGCAGCTGGATAGAAAGTCACTGGTGTATTGCACAGCTATGATCAAATGAATTCCTTTTAATTGACATCATAATGAAACACGAATGACAGCACACGAATGACATCCTAATGAACAAAAGGTGAGTGTTGCCTAAAGAAATTACAGATGAAGAGTTAATTGTGCCGTGATCAAATTTGGAAGCAGATATGGTGTTAGTTGCTTGTGATTCCTCTTATAGAACATAGCATAACAGATATGAATTATATGTAGGTATGTATCGTGGATTAATACTGCCTTATCTTTAATAGATATCTGTTGTTTATATGTTAGCACTGAAAAACAGTTGTTTGCCTATTTTGTGAATGTATTGTATTACTGTCACTTTGGAGAAAAGAAAGATGTTGCTTTCCATAGAAAAGGTACAAAATAGTTTCACTGACTCCTGCAACCATTTTACTAAACCAATGTAACACAACACATATTGTTCCACATATGTACATAAGTAACTGCCTAAAGGGTTATGTGTAAGGCATAACCTCTGCATAAAAATAATTGCATTGGCAATAGTGCTGGATATAAAATGATAAAATTAATGAAATGAGCCGCAGACACAGAGTTATCCACCGTCACTAGTCATTAGAAATTATCTTGCAATAAACCCCAAAATCATATTTGCTTTCAGTCACTCTGCCAAATTATTGCCATTATTGGAATCGTTAAATCCAGATGGTGCAAAACTACCTGACTCCTTAGGAATACTTTTGTAAAAAAAGGTTTTCTTTATTTTCATTCACCGTACCTTGATTCCTTAAAGAGGAAAGTGCCCTCACAACATTGGTCAGCATCGGAAGCTTTTGAAATTGTCATTGTGAGGATTAATAACGAATGAGCTTCTTTAATGTTCCACCTGAGTGAGCTCATAAAAGCCAACATGTTGCAAACGGAGGCGGTCAGGAATACAAATAAACCGCGGTTGGAGAAATACCACCACTTCCCTCTATTGTGTCGGCCAGGCATGAAGGAAAACGCATACATATCTGGGGCACGAGTAAGCATTCCGCCGGCGAGAGAAACTAATTTTGTACACACTGGCCAAAAGGCATTGCAAAGTTTGTTCAGTTCTCCTATCCGATGGACTGCATGCCTTCAGATTCATGGTGGGGGGTGGCGGGGGGAGAGGGAGAGAGAGTTTTCTGAAAGAAGCCGCATCCCTCACCCTGATCTATCCCCTGAAAAGAGAAGAATCCCATGCAGGACATTTTGGTTCAGATTCACGGTTTTGTGTGTCTCCTCCACTTCGTTCAGCTGCCAATTTGTTTAGCCTTTAAAGAGTGCTCTATATAGATGTAAATGTGGTGTGCGTCTATTAAAGGCATGTTTATTTGTGTTGTGTTGAGGGGGCATTGGTTGATCACCACTGGAGTGGTGCTTCATTTCATAGGCAAAGGACGGCCTATTCATGACCTGCCAGTTCGATTCCAGCGTGCCATCATGTTGCCTTGTTTTATTTACAGCGTCATTTAGCAAGAGGTGGGCTGTGTGTCGCCACGGTAAAGGACCTGCTACTTCATTGTTTCTTTCTTGAACCGTTGTCTCCCGTCGGTTTCCTCAGCAGTTCCGGGAAGCCATGTAATATGAGCAGTACTTCATGGCTAAGCCCTGTGCAAGCAGTCCAGAAAGCACTGAAGTCATCAATTTAATCCCCCGCCATTCGGCACGGTACTGCATGCTGCTTCTTTCTCTTTTTTTGGTCTTCATGAACGACACGACTGAGAGAGAAGGCAATAAACTGCAAAATATGGTTTGCCTCCAATTGGTGTGAATACAGTGCAATCGGGCAGAATGTGTGTGTGTGTTGAAACTTTCACAAGGAGAGATATAAATAGTTGTGGTTTGCGTTGACTTATTTCTGGATATCTGTCTCTAAAAGCTTTAGAAGTGTATCTGTGTGCTTTTTAAAGAGCCATTACTCCTTTGTTCTTCCCCCCATAGTTTGATTGTCTCAACCAGAGGGCTTAATGGCTTTATAGAGAAAAAATAAAGTTGCTGGAGTGTTGGTACTGATCAAGCCTGACTTGTTTCTACTACAGGCTACCTCCATACACACACACACACACACACACACACACACACACACACACACACACACACACACACACACACACACACACACATACATGGTCCCACATGCATTGTTGCAAACACACACACACCCACACACACACACACACACACACATATATGGACCAACATGCATTGATGCACAAATATACACACCCACACGACATTGATCCATACATGTATCAATGTTGTGTGTGTGTTCATGCATAAATATGCAAAAACAACACACAATTGCACACATACACATACTTAGATATATGGACACATGCACACACTGACAAAGATGTGTGAGTAACAAGACAACAACAGAAAATACAAATACTCTGGAATATCGGTACCCGCAAAGCTACCGATGTTAGCTGAATATATACACTTTGCTCTTCCATATTTATGCATGCATTCAAACTTCTTTAATCCCACTGAGCACTGGGCCCTCGCTGAAGAGAGAGGAGTCAAACGGGGCCTGAGTTGCATTGGCCCTGGGCCAAAACTCATCTTAAATCAATACCATTTGATTTGGTGCCATGGCGCACACTACATCATTAGAGTTCCATTAACACAGCCATGGATTTTCAGTGGCTGTAACTGCAGGCAAATGGTTAGGTCTAATATTGTGAAATGAAATACAGCACAGGTTTCTGAATATTGGCATACATTTATGTTTCCACTCCCACAGCTGTTTTTGATCACCATTGCTTTTATATTTATCTTGGGATTTTGAACTATTGGCATTGACCTATTAGCATTGTCGTTATTAACCGGCCAGCTGCAGCAGACCATGTATGTACCAAACACTATTGCTCTATTACTGTAAATAAGACCAGATGAACTGATGCTATGAAACGTAAGATGTGTATGAATATGGGATGTTTGTACTGTTGTTATGTCTCTGAAGTGAGTCCATGAGCAAATTTCTGACCCACGCTGGACAATGAAGTGGTTTTCCGTTTACATCTGCAATTCTATTCTCGTCTAACTACTAACGGGCAAATTACCTGGTGCCCTTAACCATATCATTTAACTTGTATATGTAGATCTACTCATATACTGTATATTTAAAGTCAAGATACATTGTAATTACTGAGATTGTGGATAGCCTGGGGTGTTAACAGATCATTTTTGGTTCAAATTAAAAGTTACCTTTCAATGTAATTTGGTTGTAATGACAATTTTCCAATTGTGGATTAATTTGAACTGCCCTCCTGATCGTGATATAACTGACCAGCTGTACACCTGTAAGGCTGGTCCACTTTGTTCTTCCAGCCAACAGTGTTTCAGTGTCTGACATGGCCTGCATCTTTAATGCAGCGTTGGTTGGGGAGTCATCAAATATTTGTGTCTCTCCCTAGTGACAGTGCCTACACCGGCTGAATAAGTCCACTTGCTAAATGTCCCCCCTGGTTTGAGTGAAGGCTGCAGATATCTGCATTGACCAAGCACGGCTAATAAAATCAAAAGTCATTGGTGAAGGTTATAAATCTAACAGGCTGGTGGTGGTGATTTAGGAAAGGCCTTTGGAAAGCCATTGATTCTTGTCAGAGAATACGCCATGCAAGCATAAATGCTGGTAAATCTTGAACCGTGTCTCTGTAATGCATATTTTTGCAAGCTCTCGTTGCGGCAAAAAGAATTAAACAATTTCCCACCTTCATGAATATTTGTTTTATCCTTGCCTTTGTCTGTTCAGAGCAAAAAACAAAAAGAGCGATTTGTTATATGGTGTTTTGCTCCACACTGTGAGCCAGCGGTCGGTGGTCCACAGCAGCGACGCTGACAGCACGCATCCTGGAAGTGGAAATTAAGATGAGATTTATGAGCATAATAATGAACGCTGCGTCTTCTCGGATCAGCAGTAGGTTCGCTGTTTGTCCTAGTCTTTTACACTTGTCTGTGTAAAAGACAATCTTTTATTGGCATTTTACTCGTCTGAAACCTCAAAACAAATGTGCGCAAAGGACCATTTTCCTTCAGCATTTACTCATTATTTGAAGGAATTTCTTATTTCTGGAAGAATTGAACGGTAATCTTCACATAGTGACCTTGATAATGACCAATAGGCCTAGATGTAGACGATGGCCTTATGTCTCCTGTTAAAACAAGTCTAAGTCAGGCACAAGCACCTGTGCAGCATTCAGCCCACGTCTGCACGGCCTCTGCCTCCACCCCAACAGTATATCCAATCTACGCCCCCCCACCCCACCCCACGCCACCCCACCTCACCCCACCCCACCCCACCCTCCGCCATTGCAAACCCAGGCTAA